>UBIG03000110.1:7500-44985 GCA_900464855.2 Musa schizocarpa
TTACATTAGCTATAACACATCAAACATATTATTATATCGCATATTATATGTTGTATATATTATCTATATACATACGTATTATTATATGTTGTTACGCTATTAATATTACAAATTTATATACGTACTATTACATATCCGTATATACAGATCCAGTATACAACATCATATTTGGGAAATATTAGAAACAAACATTATACATACATATTACATATATATTTATATATGCATTCTCATATATATATATACATTTTACACATTATTATTTATGCATATACATACATGCATATATTATTATTATATGCATACATACGTCATCATACATTAATACATATATTATGCAGATATTATTATTATACATATTATATATACATAATATTATTATATATAGAACAAACATAATATATTATTATTACAAACATGGTTATTACAAACAAATATTACATATACGTGCGTGCAAAACCAAATATATGCATTCATGCATTTACATACATTACATATCGCGATATACATACAACACAACATAATGCATATATAAACATATATATGCCATAATAATGTTATGGCTACGCAGATTGCGTATACGCAATGGCTATTATTATTGCAGATTACCAATTATTACATACGTACATATATTATTATTACATATTATTATTATTGGTTTATTATTATTATTATTAATATTATTAATACGCATATATTATTATTACATTAATACGCCATTATTATTGCGCCGCATAATATTAGGCATTATTAACGCATAAACATTGTAGCCCATATTATTAATAATATTATTATTATTAATATTATTATTGTTATTATTGTTATTATTATTGTTATTATATTATTATTATTATGCATTATTAATAATATTTATACGCACGCATTATTATTTGGTAATGAAACGTACGGTATTATAAACATACACATATTACATTAATATTACATGCGTTACAAAACATTTGTATATTATTATACGAATTATTAATAACACAATAATACGAACACGCATATATGTACACATGTATTATTAACACATACAAATACGTATTATGTAATATTGTTATTACAAACACGCATATATTATTACATATTGTTATTATTATTGACATTATTATTATTATTACGTCAAATTATATTGCATGTTATTATTAATAATTATTGTTACAAAATAACGTATTATTATTACGCAAATCACGCATTGGCATTATTATTATTATTAACATCCATGCATACTATTATTATTAATATGATTGCCATTAACCATTACCATATGCATATTGGTTATTAATATGTTTGTTATTATTATTATTATTAATGCACATATTATACGTATACATTATTATTATATTATTATTATTATTATTACACATATTATTATTGACTACGTACGTACGCATGTATTATAATATTACACAACATTACGCATGCATATTATAATAAGTTATGTATTACACAAAAAATACGTGTAAAAAACATTGCCGCGGTATTACATATTAATATTGGCCGCATATTACGCAAAATATATTATTGGTTGACATATTATTATTATATATTATTGTTATATTATTATTATTGTTATTATACATGCATATTAATGTACGCATTACGTACATACGTAACAATGCATATATTATTAGGCATGGCATTATTATTATTACGCCATCTATTTGTACATATTATTGGGCGTATAATAATATTATTACGCATGCACATATAATTTATTGGTTGTACATAATACGTCTATATACGCATAATAACCATCCAACGCATACATACGTATTAATAACATTAGTTATTATTCGTGCACATGGATATATGCAAAATTGTTATTGCTATTAACATATTACGTCTGTATATTATTGGCGTTTGGTTGTTGTTATTGTATTATGATGCATATTATTGTTGTTAATAATATTGTTGTATTAGTATAATATTGCATTATTATTAGCCATTATTGTTACATTATTATTATTGTTTGCATAAACATGTTATTTGTATATATACGAACACACATCATTATATATGTATATATAATATAAACATACGCATGCATATATATATATTATATATATATATATATATATATATATATATACATGTTACATACATATATATATATGTTTATACGTATTACATTACATATACATACGTATATATTTATGTATGTATAAACATAAATATACGTATGTATATATATATATATATATGTATATATATGTATCATATATATATATATTACACATATATATATTATATATATATATATTTATATGTATATATATATATATATATGTATATATACATATATATATATATATATATATATATATATATGAATGTATGTATATATATATATATACCTTTATATATATGTATATATATATACATATATATATATATATATAAGTATGTATGTATATATATATATATATACATGCATATATATGTATATATATATACATGTATATATATATACATATATATATGTATATATTTATATATATGTATATATTATTGAATCTCGTATTTTGATAATGAAACTACTTGATATATGTTTATGATTTAATCTGCGTTTTGAGTGACGCAGGGTGCTTCGATCAGGATGAGACAATTAAAGCAGGAACATCATGTTGTGCCGGAGGAACATGTTAGAAGATTGATCGCGTCGGCGGTGGATCGATAATGATACGATCGGCCGTAAGGCGGGGGTCGTGGACTCCGCATCGGGCCAAGAAGAGCGGGTATTGTGCCAAGGATATCGAGTTGCGGAGTCAACGGGCCGATTGGGCAATAGGTCGCAAATGAGGATGATGCATCAGAGAATTGACGAAGGCCAAGGGACCAATGACATGCCGCATAACTTGGTTAATTGATTAGGATTAATTGTCTCGATCTAAGTTTTGTTTTAATTATGTAGGATTAACTATGATAACGATGAAGACAAAAAGCTAAACAAAGTGCCCGAGTCAAGCAACGGGGATTTGTCATAGTTTGAGAGTTCACCGGAAGTCCGGTTCGTCAGGAATGACGACTACAGCCGAGAAAGACGGAGCTCATGAAGAAGCCTCACTAGAACTCACTAAGATCAAATCGCGGAAGTCTAGGAGCTTCTTGTCGAGTCCGAATGGTTTCCAGAGTTCATCGGAAGACCTGGGGAAGTTCTTGGAAGCTCACGAGAAGAAGTCTTGACTTGCGGACTTTGTAATAGCTTAGAAAATGTCTTTAAATTCATAGTTAGCACGTTAATTAGGGTTAGGATTAGGTGTTAATCCTATAACCCAAGTAGAGAGGCCAATTAGGCTCAAGTTGGACTGGTTTGGGCCAAGTTTGGAGCCAAACCAAGTGAGTGAAATAGTAAAAGAGGTGGCACCGCTGTGGTTGGAGGTGGCACCACCAGTGCTATGTCTCCTGCCGAGACTAGGGGCGTGCAACCTTGACCAAGAGGTGCAACCGCCAGATTTAGTCTGGCGAGATCGGGCGATGCAACCTCCTCCTGTCAGAGGTAGCACCGCCAGAGCTCAAGTTTGAAGCTCGCCAAAGCAGTGCAACCTCTCCAACAAGCGGTGCAACCGCTGAGCTCGATCTTCGATTTTCGGCGGAGAGGTGCAACCGCCTCAGTCAAGAGGTGGCACCGCTTAGCTCGGCCTCCGAGCGATTTCAGCGGTGCAACCGCCCCTCGACAGAAGAGGTGCAACCGCTTTGAGCTCAGTCCGACTCGCCAAAGCGGTGCAACCTCTCCGGGGAGAGGTGTAACTGCCGATCCCGAATTCGGATTTGATCGTTTTGAGCTCCAAATTTGAACTGGGTTGGGGCTTATAAATACCCCACCCATTCAGCACAGAAAAGACACAGATCCACACCGAATTCTTGATCTTTTCTGTGATTCTAAGAGCTCAAATTTGTGTAAAGTCCAAAAGTTCTCCTCTTTCTGTTCTTCAAGTCTTGAGTTGTAAAGAGAGGAGAGAAAGGATCTGTAAGGGTTGTCTCCTGAGCCCGTCAAAAGGAGAGAAACTGTAAAAGGGCAGTTGGCCTTCGCCTATTGAAGGAAGGCCTCTAGTTGACGTCGGTGACCTCATCGGTGGAGGAAGCCAAAAGTGGAGTAGGTCAAGACTGACCGAACCACTCTAAATCTCTGGTTTGCTTTTATTTTGAGCATTTTATCATTACTGCAAACCTCCTACATAGCTACTGCTCTCTGCGCTTTTACGAACAAGTTTCTAAGTTCTAATCTTTCCGAATCTGCATTCAGACGTAAAACGGTGTTTTCGTACGATCTTTACATCGCAGCTTACATTTACGTCTTGAGTCTGTTTATAACTGCAAACTGTCTTTTGCGCTTTTACGAATGAGTTTCTGTGCAGTTTACGTTTACGTCTTGATTCCATTTATAACTGCAAACTGTGTTTAGATGTAAACTGTGTTTGGACATAAAACTAATTTTTAGACGAAAAACGCGCTTAGGCGCAAAACTGTGTTTAGAACAAACTAAGCTTAGATGCAAACTGTGTTTAGACGCAAACTGTGTTTAGACGTGAACCTCTTTTTAGGCATAAACTGCGCTAGGCATTTAAAACCGTGTTTCGACTTAAACTGTGTTTAGGCATAAAACCGCGCTTTAGACGCATAATCGCTTAGACGAATGGCGTTTTAGATGCAAAACTCGCTTAGACGCAATCTGCATTTAGACGAAAACTGCATTTAGACACAAAACTGCATTTAGGCGCAAACTGTGTAAACTGCACTTAGATACAAACTGTGAATCGGCTTTTGCATCATAATAGATTTTATCGAACGAATGCACCTTTCGATTTTTAATCGCTGTAAGATTTTCGCTGCACTAATTCACCCCCCACTCTTAGTGCTCGATCCTAACAATTGATATCAGAGCGTGGTATTTCTCATTTGGATTTTACACCCGAGAGAAATGGCTCTTCAAGAGGGCTTTTGGTCTTTTAGTCCACCGTTCTTTAACGGATTGGACTATACTTATTGGAAAACTTGAATGAGAGTTTTCTTGATTTCTCTAAATCTGGATTTATGGAATATCGTTGAAAACAGTTTTCAACTTCCCTCTAAACCATGATGAACGAATGGTCGGATTTAGAGAAGAAGTATTTTCTTTAAACGCAAAGGCTATGAATGCCTTATTTTGCGCTTTGGACAAAAAATGAGTTCAATCGGGTTTCTTTATTGGAAAGCGGCTTAAATTATTTACACTCTTGAAATCACGACGACGAGGGAACTAGTAGAGTCAAAGACTTCGAAAGTTTATATATTTACTGCATGATTTCGAGCTTTTTTCATATGAAACCAAGTTGAAACCGTTGTTGACATGTACACCCGTTTTACGGATGATAGATCAATGGTTTAAAATCACTTGGTAAAGCTTTTGATTTTGAACTTCGTTAACAAAGTTTTCGCTCACTTTCTAAAACTTGGGATTCAAAAGTAACTGCTATTCAAGAATGTGAAAAAACTTGAACCAATTTCCACTTGAAGAACTAATTGGTTCATTGATGACATATGAAATAGTACACAATGCACATTATGAACATGTTGAACACAATCACCTTCCAAAGAACAGGAAGGATTTGGAACTCTGGACAAATGAATGCCACTTGAGAGATGACTCAAGTGATGAGGACAATGATGAACAAAACAACCTTCCAAAGAACAGGAAGGATTTGGGACATAGAACATTTGAAGACCACTCAAGTGAACTTAAACTACAAATGAAACGAAAATTAAAAAGAAAAAAGAATGGAACTACTTGCTTTGAACGCAAGAAGAAGAACAAAAATTGGGATGAATCGGCTCCTCCAAGGCGAGGAGAAAATCAACAAAGGCTAGGTGGCAAACCACGCCTTCGAACCGAGGTAATCAAAATGCCTTTAATTTACTTTTGAAATTACATGATGCTTTTCATAAAGCATTTTTTTTTTAATTTTCTTGAAAATTGCATGTTTAATAATCTTATAATGAAAATACAAACAATTAGGAATCATGCTTATCATTCTAGTAATTTTGAAAATAATCATGAAAATTACATGTTTATGATAAACAAAATGATTTTGATTAAAAATACCTTATGAAATCATGCTATATGTGGTTGAGAAGTAATAATGTGTATCATGTTAATTTCCATTGTTATTTCTCGATTTTGAGTAAATGAAATCATGAATCTATTTATAAATTTTATGAGCCATAAAAATGATTTTGATAATTTAAAATTGAAATAAGTTTTATCAAAATCATGATCTTGATTTATCAAATTGAATGAATTGAAAATGAATAATGAATTTTCTCTTGAATGATTGTGACTTGTATTCCTTGTATTCATGATATGATTTTTATGCAATTCCTTGTACTCATGAAATATTTATCTCATCACCCAATTATTCCTTTTCAATACTCCTCAAGTGATGATATGAATGCATTAGATATTCATGAATTTATTTTGATGTATGCAAATGAGAAGTTTCAATCATGCATGGTAGGATGCAATGTGACAAATTAATACCATGATGATTTGAAATAGTTATGATTTGGAATGATGCATATGCTTTTTATTATGATAATGTATGATGTGTATCATAAATGCTTAAAAAATTAAATAAATAAATGTTTATATCATGTTAGATGGTTTTACATATTATGCATGGTAAGCTATAGTGATGAGTGAAACAATGATTGAAATAATATGAACGATGAATTTGAATCATGCATATAATAATGAGTTTATATGTTCTGAAAATGTGCATGTTTTAATTTGAAAATATAATGATGCTTTGGTGATTATGAATGTTCTAAAATGTTATAAAATTCACTAGCTTGCATGATGTAGAACTTAGCTATATTGAACATCACCAAGGAAAGCTATTTTGCCTATCTCAAAAAGCAAAAAGTTAACTTGCACATCTAGCAAAACTTATATTTCAAGAAGCAAGAGTTGCTTTCTTGAACATCTCAAAATTACTAGCTTGCGGGCCTTAAAATGTAGAAATTTTTTGCTAGCCTGTATATGGTAAACTTGCTATCATACTACCATGATGATGAGCATGCCTTATCTTCATGATTATATTAAAAAAAAAAAAAACTATGGCAAAAATATGTCCGAATGATTAAACGTGTTAAAAATATTTTTCGGACTTTTTTGATTGAATGATCAAATCACCTGATTGGCATAATGATTTTACACAATTACATGTTGAAAATTATGTGCTTGAATACAAAACTTCTATGGTAACAAGTATGCTTTACCTTCATGATTGTAATTGAATATCTATAGCAAAACCTTGTCCGAATGGAAGAAAGAGTCAAATTTCATTTTCGGATTCTCTTGAATCTAACATATCAAGTTCACTCTCTTCCAAACTTAACAAGCATATGTCATATCAAGTTTAGTTCATATCATTGATTTTTGACATATGTAATTAACTAGCAAATACATCTCTCATACACACATCATGTGAAAAATAATTATTGAGAAATGGATTTGATGAATATGGATGAAAGTGTTTTTACTTGCAAGGATTTATTTCACATACATAACAACAAGCACTTATGCTTAAAATTTGCTTATATCGTTCTCCGTTTGTTGATGACAAAGGGGAGAAATATATGAATTGATGCTATGAACACTGATGCTATGCTTGCATCATCAAGAGATATATGAATTGATATGATTGCCATATTTACAATGCTTGCATCATTAAGAGATATATGAATTGATGCTATGATTGCCAAACTTGCATTATGTCATGTTTGCATCATGCGTTAAGATATCAAGAACTTGTATCGTAATTTTACGGCGTTGATATCTTACCATGTGATGAAATGCTACAATTGATAAACACTTGAAATGTTTGGCGTTATGATATCAAAAGCTTACATCGTAATTTTTTTCATGTTGATATTTGATATTAGCAAACTTGCATGATGATAAAACTTGATATTATGATTTTCATGCAATGAGTTGAACCAATATCACACACACTTGATTATGGTACTTCTCAATTTTGTTGATGACAAAGGGGAGAAGTATGTTGATGACATGACATGTGATGCATAAGTTTATGCATATGTTCATATGTTGACGTGTTGCAAGTATTCATGATGAATATTGCAATGACTTAAATTCAGTTTGAATTAAGGTTCTATCAATATGGCATATTGATAGGGGAGTTTGTTTAAACTCGGGGAGTTAAGGTTAACTCGTTTATGATGACATGTTGCTTAGATTTTTGAATCTAAGAATTTCTATCAATATGGCATATTGATAGGGGGAGTTTGTTTAAACTCCGGGAGTTAAGTTTAACTCCGTCATCAAGTAGTTGTCATCATCAAAAAGGGGGAGATTATTGAATCTCGTATTTTGATGATGAAACTACTTTATATATGTTTATGATTTAATCTGCGTTTTGAGTGACGTAGTGTCACGAACGGTCGTCGCGCACTCGCAACAACTCTGTTCAACGAACCGTTCGTCGCTCGCACCTGCATGTACGGCTGCTTGACAGCTTGTTTTCTCTTAGTTTTGGGTCATTTTTCTTGTAAATATGTAAGTTCGAACAAGCTGCAGCGTTGCAAAGCGACCGCTCACCGAACCGAGCAAAACAGCCCCAAAACAGCCTCGTTTTGATGCAGTCGGGGGAGGTGAGCGGAGAACTGCCTCCGCTCACAAAATGTCAGCCAGCTCAGACCCCAGGAACCCCCGGTGGTACACATGGCTGGATGGGGCTTCGATTATATATCGGCGTTGAACACTTTTTCGCAAGTTCGACGTGACCTTTACTGGGAACTTGGTTTTGCCAGGACCGGGACCAGGTGAGCGGCTGTTTGTGGGCTTGCAGCTGTTCGTTCATCCTTGAAAGCCTTGTTTTTTTCCCTCTCCTCCTTTCTCTTGTGCACACAGGGTGTTCGGGCCGAATTGCTTGTAAAGCTTCCCTTTCGAGAGACCGGGGACTTGTCCGTTGTTCGTTCTTTCAAACTAACTTCTTTTCTTTTACAGGTCCTTAGGGACCTGCGAGAGGTTACACGAAGTGGGCTGATCCTTGCGGAGCAAGATCGCGAAGGGGCGGCACGACTTAGGCAACGCATAAGCTAAGTTCGCGTCTTTGCCACAAGGGTGACCGCGACTTAGGCAACGCAAGCTAAGTTCGCGTCTTTGGCCGTAAGGGTGCCTCACGCCTTAGGCAATTCCAGCTAAGGTCGTGACATTGTGGTATCAGGCGGGCAAGCTCTTCGATCGAACAACGAACGAACATAAACCGCCATGGCAAAGCATCATGGCGAATCAAGCAAGACGGGGCAAGCTGGACCTTTGCCCCAAGCAGCCGCAGGTGGGCTGCATGTGCACACGGCTTCATGCTATTGGAGCCGCTCAATAAGATCGCTGCAAATGTAACAGGATGAGCGAGAAGTTGGTAACTCTCACGAGCGGAGGAAGCCAACTGCGTGCGTAATTGGGAAAAGGAGTCATAAGGAGAGAGACTCACGACGGCGGAAACCCGCCGGGATGTTCGGAAGCGAGCATGGAGGAACTCTACCATGGCCAACAAAGACTTGTTGGGGTAGAGAGCTCGAAGAGGAAGCGAGTCCGGGGATTGACAAGGTCGAGGCCCTAGTCCAAAGCCGACTCTCGATGACACCAAGGACTCAGGCAACACTTTAGGATGTTGTATGAACTCACGGCAAAGGTGGCTATGCTCACAAGAACGCTAAAATCTGGGAGGAGGCAACACCCCAGTTGTAACCGCCCAAAAAAACTTGAGGGCACCTGAGCCCCATGGATCTGGGAGGGCTAGAGATGCCAAAGAGCTCGAGAACTTTCGTTCGATATGGAGCAATACTTCCGGAAGCTTGGGAGGCCGATTCTGAAGATACCAAGTTTCTATAGCAACGATGTATCGAACGGAGATGCGAAACTTTGGTGGCTAACTTCGTTGGGAAGAGATCCAACAAGGTCGGGTGTCGAAGTCGACATGGGAGGACTTGAAGGGAGTTGAGAACTCAGTTCCTTCCCAGGAGAACACAGAGTTCGTCGCAGAAGAAGGAAGTTGAGACAACTCCGCCAAAGCACCACCATCCGAGACTATGTGAAACAGTTTTCTGCACTAATGCCGACATACAGGACATGTCCGAGAAGGACAAGTTGTTCAGCTTCCTCGATGGTTTGAAACCATGGGCTCAACAGAGCTAAATCGAAGGAATGTTACCGATGTAGTCGGGGCAATCGCTGTCTGCAGAAAGGTTTCACCGACTTTGTTTCCTCGAAGAAGACCCGAGAAGGAAACAATCTTCAAGCAATCGCCCTCCAAAACATTCTCGAGGGAAGGAAGGGGGGCGAACAAAAGAAGAAGAGCTCCCATAAGGGGCCGAACCAAAAAGGCAAGGCCTCAAAACCGGAGGATGCTTCTTGTGCGGAGGACCAAGACATGGTAAGGGAGTGCCCACAGAAGCGGGCACTCAACGCTTTTGACGGCTTCCATCCACCCTCCCCGATCGGACAAGGGCAAAGTGTTGCTTTTAGTTCGAGAACAGTTTGAGGAATCCAGCGGCGATGATGAGGAGTCGCAAGGACCCCGAATGGGAGCAATGCGTCTGTTGAACGCTATGCTGGGTCAAGTGGGGGGGAGAATATGAAGACGAAGGCACAAAAGCAGGAAGCAGCGAGCTGATGTATGTGGACATTAGCTAAATGGCCAAACGACCCGCGTGCAATGGTGGATCTGGGCGCTACCCACAACTTCATAGCCGATCGCTTGGCAAGGCACAACGACTTGGGTTGACCTTGGAGAAGAGAAGAGCCGAATGAAGGTGATGGTGAACGGAGGCAAGCGAATCTCGGGTTGGCGAAGGGTGTTCCTATCAAAATCGGGACTTGAGCGAATCACCAACATGATGGCCAAAAGACTGGACGACTTCCAAGTGATTCTTGGATTGGAGTTTATGCATGCGGCGGCGAAGTTGGTGCCGATGCCGTTCTTGAACTCCCTATGTATGATGGGAGGCGACCCTGCGTGGTTCCGTCTCGGAGAGGAACCAAGGAGCCCCAACACATTTCGGCATTACAATTGAAGAAAGGGGTGCGAAAGGGCGAACCGACATTGATGGCTGCTATGAAGCTAGAGCCACTCAATGAAGAGGCCATTCAAGAACCTGTTGTGGTGGCGAACGTCCTGAAGGAGTTCAAAGACGTTATGCCACCCGAAGTTGTCGAAGACCCTTCCACCAATGCAGAGGCGTGGATCATAAGTATTTGGAGCGAGTGAGTGAAGCCCAATGAGACCACCCTATCGCATGCCCCCCTTAGAGTTGGCAGAACTTCGGAAAGCGATTAGGGTGAACTGCTAAGCGGTGGTCTCATCCGCAGCTCAAAAGCACCTTTCGGAGCTCCAATTTTCTTCCAGAAGAAACAAGATGGGAGCCTCCGATTATGCGTCGACTATCGAGCCCTCAACAAAGTAACTATGAAGAACAAGTATCCCATCCCGCTCATTGCGGACTTGTTCGATCAATTGGGCAAGGCAAAGTATTTCTCAAAACTCGACCTTCGGTGGTATTGGCAAAGCGCATTCTTTGAAGGCTATTTTAAGCAAAGACTACTGTGTGACCAGGTATGGAGCGTTTGAGTTCTTGGTGATGCCTTTCGGCTTAACCAATGCTCGCCACATTCACTCTTATGATCCAGCTATTCAAGGAGTATTTGGATAAGTTCGTGGTCGTCTATTTGGACGATATCGCCGCTTACGATAAAACGCCGAGGAGCACGTCAAGCACACTGCGAACGATTTTCAAGGTTCTCGGGAGAACACTTTGTTCGTAAAAAGGGAGAAATGCTACTTTGCACTCAAACTGAGATTCTATTCTTGGGGCATCGAATCGGTGATGGCTCCATTCGGATGGATAAGTCGAAGAAGGTGCAAGCGGTTCTTGAATGGCGAACTCCAAAGAAGGTGCCGAGTTGAGATCCTTCCTTGGTTTCATCAACTACTATCGGCCTTCATTAGGGATATTCAAGCGGGCAACCCCACCGACGGAGTTTCTTGAAGAAGAGGCAGCCTTGGAAGTGGTCGACAAATGTGAGATAGCATTCCGGGATCAAGGCTGCTATTCTAGAAGAACCGGTGCTCAAATTGCCAAACTATGGAGAGCCCTTTGAAGTCCATACAGATCTTGGACTTCGCTATTGGGGAGTACTCATGCAGGAAGGTCATCCAGGTGGCCCTACGAGAAACGCAAACTCAACGAGACCGAGAGGCGGTATCCAGTGCATGAGAAAGAGATGACAGTGATGATCCACTGTCATGGGTTTTGTGACACTACCTCCTCGGTCGCATGATTTGTTTGCCGAACCGAGACAACATCGCCGAAGCTATTTCAAACTCAGAAGAAGCTCTCCCCAAAGCAGGCACGGCGGCAGGACTTCTGGCTGAATTTGATATGGCGATGGAGTTACAAGCAGGCGGGAGGCGAACGTCATGGCCGATGTGTTGAGCCGGAAGGTGGAATTTGAATGCTGCACAAGCTGGAGGCGAGGCCAAGCAAGTCAGTTGCACTCCAACTTCCTTTCCGAATCAAGGATAGTGGTAGTGATCCCCGGTTATTATCGATGCAGCTCATCAAAGAAGGCAAGGCACGATGGTTTTGGGTCCGGGAGGGACTTGTTTACGAAAGAAAGGGAATAGGGTCTATGTTCCCGAGTGGACAATTTAAGCGTGAACTCTTAAAAGAGTGTCACGATTCCCTTCTTTTGGACAGGGCATTCATAGAACGTTGGCTCTCGTGGAGAGGGCCTTCACCATGGCCAAAGATGGGGATTGATGTGGGAGTATGTTCGAACATGCCTTACTTGCCAACAAAGACAAGGTGGAGCGTGAGGCCGGTGGGACTTTTGGAGCCGTTGCCCGTACCGGAAAGGCCATGGGAGAGCATTTCCTTAGACTTCATATCAAGCTTGCCACACAAGGGGGGACTTGGATCGATATACCGTGGTGGTCGATCATCGGTTTTCAAAGTATGCAACTTTCATTGCTCCCCTCAATCGCTCATTCGGTGAAGAGGCGGCTGATGATGATGAAGGGCGAGTGAAGTATTGGGGAGTCCCACACAATATCATTAGTGATGAGGCAGACTTTCGGTTCTGGGACGATTCCGGATCGAGCTATTCAAATTGTTGGGGTCAAAGTTATACTTCTCTACAAGCCTCCACCCCAGACGGATGGTGGACCGAAAGAATAAATTAGCTCTTCTTGGGCGATATCTCGGCACTCGTGAGTGCCAATCAACGAAGATTGGGAAGCTGTTGGACATCGCCCAATTCTCCTACAACTTGTGTGAGCTCTGCATCCAACAAGAGCCCCTTCAAATTATCACGGGACAACAACTGATCGACTCCCACACTATGGCAATTGGGTATTGGGAGTAGTCCATCGACCTATCATTTCGAAGCGAGGGTGGCATCGAAATGCCCGATATTGCTGAAGCTTACTTGGAGAAGGCGGCAAAACGGATGAAGAAGTGGGCAGACTTGGGGAAGGCGACACAAGAGTTCAAAGTTGGCGATTTGGTGTTGGTAAAGCTCCAAACAAAGCATCACTCAATTCTGAGAACAGAGCGAGTTCACAAAGGATTGGTGCGTAAATATGAAGGCCCTTCCCAATTATTAGCTTGAGTAGGCAATGTTTCCTACAAGTTCTTTGGTTGCGGCGTGGTTCAAAATTCACAACGTTCTTCACGCCCGGCAAACGAAGGCCTACCATTCGGATCCATAAAGATGCTTCTCGAAGTGTTCCAACTTCGGCTACCTCCCATCACAGCCTCCTACGAAGGCAGTGGAAAACCGATACGGCGATCGTGAAGATAAAGCTACCTAGCGGGCGGAATGAACCAGTACTTGGTGAAGTGGCGAAAGCTTCCCGAACCGAAGCCGGTTGGGAGCCTGAAGATGCCCCGCGACATGAAGAAGAAGTCATCAACCAACTACCAGCGGGCGTCGGCGAGGGCGTCGGCAGTTAAGTCGGGGAGAATGTCACGAGCGGTCGTGGCGCGACCCATAACAACTCTGTTCAACGAACGTTCGTAAGCTTTCGCACACCTGCATAAAATGGCTGCTTGACAGCATGTTTTCTGTTAGTTTTGGGTCATTTTGCTTGTAAATATGTAAGTTCGAACAAGCTGCAAGAGCGTTACAAAGCGATCGCTCACCCACGCAAAACAGCCCCAAAACAGCCCAAATCAGCCTCGTTTTTAAGCGTCTGCGGGAGGTGGCGGAGAACTGCCTCGCTCACAAAGCGTCAGCCAGCTCAGACCCCAGGAACCCCGGTGGCACATGGCTGGATGGGGCTTGGTTATATGCAGGCGTTTAACACTCTTCCATGATTCGCATGTGACCTTCTGGGAACTTGGTTTTCTTCGGGACCAGTGATGGGCTGTTTGTGGGCTTGCAGCTGTTCGTTCATCCTTGAAAGCCTTGTTTTCTCCCTCTCCCTCCTTTCTCTTTGTGCACACAGGGTGTTCAATAATTGCTTGTAAAGCTTTCCTTTTCGTGAGACTTGGGACTTGTCTGGTTGCTCGTTCTTCAACTAACTTCTTTCTCTTTTTACAGGTCCTTAGGGACCTGGGAGAGGTTACAAAGTGGGCTGATCCTTGGGAACAAGATCGATCAAGGGGCGAAGCATGACTTAGGCAATGCAAGCTAAGTTCGCGTCTTTTGCCACAAGGGTGACCCACGACTTAGGCAACTTAGCATAAGCTAAGTTCGCGTCTTTGCCGCAGGTGCCCCACGCCTTGCCTTAGGCAATTCCAGCTAAGGTCGCATTGGCGGGGTGCCGATCGGGGGGATGAGACAATTAAAAGCAAGAACATCATGTTGTGCGGGAGGAACATGTCGAAGATTGGACGTCGGGCGGTGGATCGGTCGGCGTATGTCACGAAGGCTTCGGTCGTGGACTCAAGCATCGGGCCAAGAAGAAGCGGGTATTGTGCCAAGGATATTGGAGTTGCGGAGTCAATCGCTAATTGGGCAATAGGCGCAAACGAGGACGATCGCCGAAGAATTGGACGAAGCGTCAAGGGACCAATGACATGCCGGAATAACTTGGTTAATTGCTTAGGATTAATTGTCTCGATCGGGTTTTGTTTTAATTGTGCGGATTAACTATGATAAGAAGAACATAAAGCGAAACAAAGTGTCTGGAGTCAAAGCGCTTGGATTTATTCGAGTTCGAGGAGTTCGGCAGAAGTTCGAAGGTTCGGGCGGAGGGAAATGCTACGAGAGCTCGCCGAGAAGATCGGAAAACTTGCCGAAGAAGCTCACTGGAACTTCGCTAAGATCAAATCGTCGAAGTCTAGGAGCTTGCCGAGTCATGGAGAATGGTTTCCAGAAGTTCATCCAGGAAGACCGCCGGAAGTTTGCGGCTTCGCCTTGAGAAGAAGTCTTGACTTGCGGACTTTGTAATAGCTTAGAAAATGTCTTTAAATTCATAGTTAGCACGTTAATTAGGGTTAGGATTAGGTGTTAATCCTATAACCCAAGTAGAGGCCAATTAGGCTCAAGTTCGGACTAGTTTGGGCCAAGTTTGGAGCCAAACCAAGTGAGCTGAAATAGTAAAGAGGTGGCACCGCCAGGGTTGGAGGTGGCACCGCCCAGCTATGTCTCTTGGCCGAGGATCGCATGTGCAACCGCCCCACACCAAGAGGTGCAACGCCCAGGGCTCAGTCTCGGAAGGCGAGCGGTGTGGGCAACCTCTCTGTCAGAGGTATGCACCGGGAGCTCAAGTTCGAGCTCGCCGAGGCGGTGCAACCGCTGGCTTCGATCTTTGAGCTTCGCGAGAGGTGCAACCCCTCAGTCAAGAGGTAACCCTTTTGGGGGCTCGTCATCTGAGGCAGGATTCGAAGTGTGCAACCGCCCTGACAGAGAGGTGCAACCGCCTGGGCTCAATCTCGAAGCTCTGCCAGGTGCAACCTCTCCTCGATCGGGAGGTGCAACCGCCTAATCCCGGTCCCGGTATTTTGATCGTTTTGAGCTCCAAATTTGAACTGGGTTGGGGCCTATAAATACCCCACCCATTCAGAAGAAAAAGACACAGATCCACACGAATTCTTGATCTTTCTCGTGATTCTAAGAGCTCAAATTTGTGTAAGTCCAAAAGTTCTCCTCTTTTTGTTCTTCAAGTCTTGAGTTGTAAAGAGAGGAGAGAAAGGATCTGTAAGGGTTGTCTCTGAGCCCACGTCGAATCAAAGGAGAGAAAGCTGTAAAGGGCAGTTGGCTCAGCCTATTGAAGGAAGGCCTCTAGTTGGACGTCGGTGACCTCATTGGTGGAAGCCAAAAGTGGAGTAGGTCAAGGCCCGACCGAACCACTCTAAATCTCTGGTTTGCTTTTATTTTGAGCATTTTATCATTACTGCAAACCTCCTACATAGCTACTGCTCTCTGCGCTTTTTTTCTTAACAAGTTTCTAAGTTCTAATCTTTCCGAATCTGCATTCGGGGCGTAAAACGGTGTATTCGCATCGATCTTTACATCGCAGACTTACATTTACGTCTTGAGTCTGTTTATAACTGCAAACTGTCTTTTTTGCTTTCTGAACGAGTTTTCTGTGCAGTTCGCGCCACGTCTTGATTCCATTTATAACTGTAAATTGTGTTTAGACGTAAACTTTGTTTGGACGGCATAAACTGGCGTTTTAGGCGTAAACTAAACTAGACAGGCATAAACTATGTTTAGAAGCAAACTGCTTTAGAGACGAAACTGTGTTTAGAGCGCAAACCGCGCTTTAGACGAAACTGCTTAGATGCAGGCTGGCTTAGACCAATCTGCATTTAGATGCAAACTGCATTTAGACAAAAAACTACATTTAGACGAAAAATCGTAAACTACACCTAGATACAAACTGTGAATCGGCTTTGCATCATAATAGATTTTATCAACGAACAGGCGGCACCTTTCGATTTTAATGCTGTAAGATTTCCTGCACTAATTCACCCCCCCCCTCTTGGTTGCCTCGGATCCCAACATATATATATATATATATATTATATATTTATGTTGTCAATGATATATGTATACATATATAAACATATGTAAAACATATATATACAAATAATATGCGTATATATATATATATATACAAAATATTTACATATATATGCGTATATATACATATATATGGCGCATACATATATATATATACATATAATAGTATGGCATATAATACAAATATAAATGTACAGATAAAAATATGTACATATTATATATATATATATACATATATTACATATATAATATATGTATAAAAATAATATGTATATATATATGTATATATATATGTATACATATATAATATATATATATATGTATGTAATATATATACGCATATATGTATATTTAATATTTGCCGCGCGATGCGATAACAATATACGTCGATTAGTTATGTATATATATGTATCAGCATAATATTATTATTATTGCGTAACAATAATAATAATAATGTGTAATAATAATAATAATAATAATAATAGATATAAATAATAATAATATTATTACACAAATGTGTATGTAATATATGTAATAATAATAATAATAATAATAACCATAATAATAATATTGTTATGTAATATATTATGTAATATTATTTGTGACGGAGCAATGCAATAATAATATACGTATATACGCAATTATAATAATATATATATGTATATGTATGTAATAATACATTATAATAATATATTATTATTACATATATATGTAATATAATACTTATGCATATCATACGTATATATTATACGCGATATTATTATTATTGGCTATATTATTATTATTATTATTATTATTAATATGATTTATTGCAAAATACGTGAATATGTATGTATGTTTATAAACTTTATTATGTATAATAATAACCAATAATGTATATAATGAAATAAATAAACGCATACAATCAATAAATAGCATATATATATGTATATATATGCATTACGTATGTTTACAAATGTGTAATAATAAATATACGTAATAATGAATATATATATGGGATGTATGCATGCCATTATAACATATTATTATGGCAATAATATATATTTACGCATATTATTAATAATAATAACAATAATAAGCGTAGCCAATGTTATTATCTATTAATAATAGCCAATAATATTATTAATAATAATAATATATGCGCCATAATATTAATAATACGTAATAAATAAATGATATTATTATTATTATGTAATATATACGTATTAATATTATATATAATAATAATAACCAATGTGATACGTCAATGTTATTAACCATGGCCATGACAGTTACATGGATGCGGCATGTATGTACGTATGTCATAATAAAATATGTAATGTGTAATGTAATATGTAATATATTATGTATGTCTCAATATTAATATGCACGTACGAACGCATAAAGCTATGGCAATCCATACGCGCAACGTATTAGTGCGCAATATTATTACGTGGCAATAATATATTGTTATTATGCATGTATATACGTAACATACGCATAATAATAATACTATGCATGTGGATAACCGTAGCCGGTTAACATTACGTATACATCTAATAATATATGCGTAATACGTATTAATATTACGTGTTTATATACATAACATTAATAATGTAATACGAATTTAATATATGTTGCACGCATGAATAATAATATTATAATATTTTCATGGTTAATTTGCCATTGTTTATATATTTTATTATTATATGTTATTAATATTATAATAAGCATATATTATTAATAATAATATACGCCCATATTATTACTGGCCACGCATTACAAAACATACGCACACACACAATGTTATTATGAATATTAATGTTTATACATACGTATTAATAATATATCATTAATAATAATAATATGTATATTGGTCAAAAATATGTCAATAACCAAACATATGGCACATATATATATGCAGTTGTTTTATAATATTATTAGTGACATATAATATTATTATTAATATTATATTATTATTATATGTTATTACAACATAATATATACATTATATTTTGGTATGCATATATACATACCCACACGTATGATATTAATAATACGTATCAGTTATTATATGTATTCGTACATGTTTATATGCATGTATATATTTCAAAATATATGTATTAATATAATATTGGCGTATATATGTAATACAATAATAATATATAAATTTATTATTACGGATAATTATTATTTATTAAATATACGGTTATTACACAATATTACTATGTGTGTATGGTATACCAAATGATGTAATAATAATAATATAATATACATACACAATTGTATGTATTATTATTAATAACAATGACAATATAATATGCGTATAATCTCTGGCCAATACTCTTATATTATGCGGCAATATGCGAATAAAACAATATTAATATGTATATGCGTTAATATTGTTTATCTCAATAACATGGCAATATTATTAATATTGACTGTAAAATCCTTGTATAGCAAAAAATAATAATATTGTAATAACCAATAATATTAATAATATGCATATAGATCATATTAATTATTATTGCCAGCATTACGTAATAATAATGACATACATGGCCAATATGCGTATTAACTACGCAATGTGATATTGACATTATTATGCAAACTGATACGTATATATATCATAATAACATTGTATGATATTATCCGTACAAAATTGTACATACGTAAGCATATGCGTACAAATGGCATGCATATGTATGTATTAATATTATTAACAATATATACGTATATGTATATGTAATAATAGCAACAATAAAATCAACGTAATAATATTAATGACCAATAATATAATATTTTGCATCCATAATAATTACGTAATATTAATATGTGTATTATATGTATTATTATTGTGTTTGCATATTATGGCCAACGTATTAATAATAATAATAATGCATATAATAATATTTATATGAATATTGACAGCAATCGTAATATTATTTAATACCCAATACCATTTATAATAAACATGGCAAATGACGTAATCATGTATGTTGTTGTTGTTTATGCGTTTGTAATATTATTGTACGCACACGTAATATTATTAATGTGCATATTATTATGTATTATTATTGTGTACGTCATTACATAATGTAATATCAATAATAATAATATGTTTACAACTATATGTTAATATGTTCGTATCCAATAGCATTATGTTTGCATATTCATATATATATATATTTATGTATATATATATATTATTATATATATATTATATATATTTATATTTATATATTCGTTGCAGGCTATATTATTTACATATATATATATATATTTACATATATATATGCATATTTACATATATATATTACATATATATATACATATAATACATATGGCATATATATACATATTATATATATACATATATTAATATACCATATATATAATATATATGTTTTATGTATATATATACATATATATATATTGACAATAATATATATATATTATATATGTTGAATCTCTTATTATTTGATGATATAGTTAATTATAATTTTGTTTGTTCTAATTAATTTATATTTGAGAAAATTATTACATTGATTAACTACATTAGCGATAAAGATATAAGCATGTATTTTGCCGAGTAAAGATCAGATCATGTTGGGAGTTCATGAGTTATTATTATTAAGTCCAATTATTTACCTTCGAAAGTTCTCATATGGAACCATTTTGATGATATAGTTAATTATAATTTGTTTGTTCTAATTTATATGTTGAGAAAAGAAGCTAACTACTTATGAAGATATATAAAGGATGTATTTTCGTGAGTAAAGATCGAGATCAAGTCTAGGACCCTTGTTGAAAAGTAACCCTGAAGTATTGGAGTTGCCAAAGAAGCTTGAACCTTGCCAAGAAGTTCAGAAAAGTCCAGGATGTTGGAGTCGGTAAAGTTTCTACGTCGGCTTCGTAGAAAAGAGCAATTGGCATACCGAACAAGAAATGCCGTGATCGTGTCTTAATTATCGTAGTTAGAGCATAAATTAATTTAGAATTTGGAGTTAATACCAATAACTTAATTAGAGGCCAATTAGGCTCAAGTTTGGTTGGTTTTGGGCGAGTGAGCCCAACCAAAATCAAAATTCTGGTAGAAGCCAATTTAGCACGCTTTGAAAGCAGCACACTTGGCGGAAAAAAGCGGTGGTACTACCGAACTAGGTGCTGGTACTACCGACAGTTACAAGACAGTTTCCAGTGGTGGTACCACCTTGTCAAGCGGTGGTACCACCAAGACACGGAAATTTGGGATTTGACACTTATTGTCTCCATTTTTGAAGCTATTAGGGTTTATAAAATCTCACCCTTTCCTTAATGAAAGGGCACGAAAAAGCATTGAGATAATCTTTAGTTGTTGGGTGTAAAAGTGTTATAAACAAGTGCTAAAGTTTCCTCCTCCCTTTTAAGTTTGAGATCATTTCAAGAGGTGTGAGACTTGCAGGGTTCTCCCAAACCCATCTGTAAGAGGTGGTTGGTCTTTGCCTATTGAAGGCCTTTTGACCTCATGAGGAGAAATCTAAAATGGAAGTATGTGTACCAGACTTTTGCTGTGCAAGTTTGCGGCTTACTTAAAACCCACATGAAAAGAGAAAGATCGCAAGAGGTGGTTGGTCTTTGCCTATCAAGGCCTTAAGTGGACAATCTCCTCGGACTTTACTCGAGGAGAAATCTAAAAAATGGAAGTATGTCACAAAGACCGCATACCATAACTCGGTTTGCTTTTTGCTGTGCAAGTTTGATTAGGTGCAAGCTACATTTTACTTTCTTTATTGCCTCTCTACACTCACATAAACTTTCAATTTAAACTCTTTCAAATAGTTTTAATTAGGAATCGTTTTAATCCTAAAACTTAGACTTTTGAAACGAAAAAGTTTTCCGTAGCACTAATTCAGCCCCCCCTCTTAGTGTAACTCTTGATCCTAACAATATATATATATGTATGTATATATGTATATACATATATATATGTATATATATGTATATATACATATATATATGCATATATATATATATGTGTATATATATCACATATATATATATATATATGGGTGTATATACATATAATTACATATATATGTTTATATACATATATACATATATATGTATATATGTGTATATATATATATATATAATATATATGTATACAAGTAATATATATATCAAATATATACATATATACATATATATACATATATATATATATGTATATATATATATACATATATATATGTATATAAATGTTGAATCTCGGATTTTTTTGATGACGAAGTCAATTATAATTTATTTGATCTAATCTATATGTTGAGAAAAGTATTATGATTAACTATGATAGCAGTAAGAACATAAAGCAAGTGTTTTCCTAGAGTCTTGATCGAAGGATCAAGTTGGGAGTTCGAGAGTCATTGAAAAGTCGAATTTTTTAGGAAGTTCTGCGAACCATCCGAGAAGTCTAGGAGCTTGCCAAAGAAGCTCATCGGAACTGCCAAAAAAGATCATCGTAAAGTCCACGACCTTGTTGGGAGCAATTTTGAGTATTGTCGGAGTTCATCGGATGTTCATCTTGTTAGAGCATAATTAAGTTAGGATTGAGAGGTAATACCACTAACTTAATTAGAAGCCAATTGGGCTTCGAAGTTGGGCTGGTTTGGGCGAGTCAAGGGCCCAACCAAGATGCTGAATTCTGGCCGGCGGTGGCGATTGGGTAAAGCAAAGACACCGTGGTTCAGGTGGTCTGAAGTAATTGCTTGCCCGGTAGGTATGGTGGTACCACCCTTGTCGAGCGATGATGGTACCGTCAAAGTTAAAGCTCTGCCTCGAGAGCTCACATCCATGGTGGTACCACCAAGACCTCGGAAATCTGGGATCAAGCACTTATTGTCTCCATTTTTTTGAAGCCATTGGGCTTATAAAAAAACTCACCCTTTTCTAAATGAAGGGCACGAAAGCATTGAGATAATCTTGAGTTGTTGGGTGTAAAGTGTTATAAACAAGTGCTAGAGTTCTCCTCCTCCCTCTTTATGTTTTGAGATCATTCAAGAGAGGTGTGAGACTTATAAGGGTTCTCTCTAAAAAAAAAAAAAAAACTGTGAGAGGGACACTGTAAGAGGTGGTTGGTCTTTTTTGTGTTGAAGGAAGGTCTTTAGATGGACACTCCGGTGACCTCGGCGGAGGAGGAATCAAAAATGAATGTAGGTCACAAAAAACCTGAACCACTCTAAATTTTGGTTTGTTTTTTTAATTTTGTAAGTTTGATTAGGATATATATACATATATCTATATGTATATACATATATACATATGTATATATGTATATATACATATATACATATGTATATATACATATATACATATGTATATATGTATATGTATATGTACGTGTATATATAATAATACATATGTATTATGCGCATACGTATATGCATGCATGTTATTATATATGCCATATATATACATAATATTAACATGTTAATACCAATAATACGTATGTACATACAATATACATATGCGTAATATGTATATGCATTATTATGTACATATATTAGCCATTAATACGTATATTGGCCGTAATATTATATGGTTAGGATTTATATACGCACTATGTTTGTACGTATTATCAATATTAATATTGTTTATTATAATCAATAATAACCATATTACGCATCATATTATTATATATATATCTCCATTATTATATATATAATTACAGTAATTGGATAATATTATTGGATAATCTGCCTATTATTACATATCTATATTTATGTATATATGCCTATTAATATGATATATGGATATCCATATTAAATAATACAACCATATTATAATGACATGTATTATATATTACATATTATTATTATGTATATATATTATTGGTCCCCATATATGTATGTATATATAAATGTATATTACAAACGTATTATTAAACGCATATTAAAACATATGTATATATATATGTACGTGTATGTCATACGTACGTATGTAATAATATATATATGTATGTATGTATGTATATATATATATATATATATATATATGTTTGTATATATGTATATGTATATATATATATATGTATGTATATATATATGTATGTATATATATATATATATATATATATACATATATATGTATATATATATATGTTGTTGAATGGAAAACCTTTACACTAAGAGGGAGGATGAATTAGATGAATTAGATTAAAACTTGTAAGTTTTAAATGATTTCATAAATGTGTAGAGATTTCAATTAAATGAAAAGGATGACTTAGCTAAAATATCTCAAGTAAAAGGTAGTCAAGAGTAGGGAGATGAAAACCAAACGATTTGCAGCTAAGTAAAAAAATGGTTGAAAATTAAACACTCACACATTTAAGGAACACTATGATATATGTGGTTCGGTCAAATGACCTACATCCACTTTTAAGTCTTCTTGATGAGGCTCCCCAACTTCCACTAGCAAATCACTTTGAGGGGAAGGACCAAATACCTCTTACAATCTTCACAAGTGGTTCACACTCTTTTGCAGATTTTTCAAAACGAAAGAGGGAGGTGAACACTTACTTATTAAAAAAACAAGTCTTTTGCTAGAGCTTTTTCTCACTTTCTAACTTGTCAAAAAAGGTATTGTTCTATTGAGAATTAATTGGATATTTATAGTCTGGGAGGATTCAAATTTAATTCCAAATTTGAATTTTTTGAGTTTTTTCCTGCTAGGTACGCACCACTGTCGTTGAACCGGGACATCATAAGTGTACTAGCAAAGCAACCCGCAGTCCTTCGGTTTAGGCTGGTGCCACCACCTCAGTCCAGCAAGGTGTACCGACGGTGCCACCATTCTCCCTCTGTTTACAAGGTGCTATCGCCTTGGTCCATGGTGCCATCGCTTAGGATCATTTCTAGCTCACGGGTTGGCCCAAACTTGCTCCTAAACTAAGCCCAAACTCGGGCCCAATGTGCCTTTAATCGGGTTATAGGATTAACCTCATCCTAACCCAAAATTATATATAAACTATGAAATTGAGACATAGCTCCAAGCAAATTTTAACCGGCAATGTCGAAGTTTCCTTCCACTTGAGTTTTCAAATGAACTTCCAGCATGGACTTCCCACACCCTCGGATTTTTTTTCGCAGATCTGGTGAACAACAGGTTTCTCGTCTTATGGTGAGTCTTTTCCAAATCAAGTCTTCGTAAGTCTGATCTTTCTTGGTTTCTAAAGATTCTCCGGTTTTATCTTCTTCAAACTCTAATCACCTATTGAATTTGGATTCATGTAAAATTGTTTATGTCTTTTTATGTCTAATCTCTTATATGTAAATACACTTCATCTAGATAATTAATCCTAAGTATATATTCGTTGTTCAATGTCATTGATCTCATCGCTTATCCGACTTTTTCACATCGCCTCTTCCTACGCTTCATTGCCCACCTGCCATCAATTGACTCAGAACTCCGGCGTCTCTGGCGCAATGTCCGAATCCATGGCTCGATGTCCAATCCACGACTTCAAGTTTTATTGATATACGCCGATGATTTTCAGTCTCGAATCAATTTTCTAACATGTTCCATCAAAAAAATGCAGATTAAAACATAAACCTATTATTGATTAGTTTCATCATCAAAATGCAGATTAAAAGATTATAAATTTCATCATCAAAATCTTCCCTTTTTGATGATGACAACTAATTCCACAAACGGAGTTAACCTTAACTCCTCGGAGTTTAAACAAACTCCTCTATCAATATACCATATTGATAGAAATTCTTGATTCAAAATTACAACATGTCATGATAAAATCATGATATATAATCAATATATTTCTCCCCTTTTGTCATCAAAAAAAGAAGAAATACCACAATCAAGTGTTTGTATATATAAGTTCAACTCATTGCATGAAAAATATAATATCCATTTTTATACATCATGCAAGTTTGCTATCACCATAGATATAGTGGTAGTAATGACAGTGCTTAATAATATACAAGTTACAAAAAATTTTTAATATTTTAAGACACATAAGCTTTAGCAATTTTAAGATGTTCAAGAAAGCAACTCGTTTTGAAATAAAGTTTTCATATGTGAAAGTAAATTTTTTGCTTTTGAGATAGACAAGATAGCACCCTTGGTGATGTTCAAGATAGCAATTTTTTCTCTTTGAGAAGTGTAATTTTGCCTTTTTTTCTTGAATTGTGTGAGCTAGCAAATTAGTTTTCTAGCATGTTTTGCTCCCCTTTTTTTGTCATTGTTAAAAAGAAGGAAAGACCCTATAATATACCATTTCTCTAAATTATGATAAAGGTAAATAGCATAGATGAAAATTCAAGTCTTTGAACATGTCAAAATAATTATTTATCATGAATATTTTATCATTAAAAGCAATCATTATCATACATTAAAAATATTTTATGCATAATACCAAATCATCATATATTTTTCAAAACATAGAAACTCATCATTATATGGATGATTCCAAATCATCATTCATATTATTTTATTGTTTCAATCACTTATAACTCATCATGCACAAAAAAATGTAAAATCATCTAACATGATACAAAACTTTTATTTTTAAAAAATATTTACCAATTATTTTCATGTATGATAATAAAGTATTCATGATACTGAACATTAAATCAATATTTTTAAGTATTTATCACTTGCTGATTGTTGGTACAAAACATTTATTATTTAAAGCATTTATGATGCTACATCATATGCAATATATCACATACATCATCATAATAAAAGCATATACATCATTCCAAATCATAAATATTTCAAAATCATCTTTTAATCTATCAAATTACATCCTACCATGCATGATCATAACTTTTCCCCATTTTATCATTGTAAATAAGAAAGAAGGAATGGGAAGAACAAAATAGAACAAAATATTTAATTATTTAAAGCATACAAGCCATAAATCCAATGGCATCATGTCATGAAAGATAAAACCCTTGAGTTACAAAAAGACATGATTCATTTTATCAAATCTTCTTTTTATAAATAACAAAAAAATTGTAGGTGTACAAAGAAGAGATCGTGGATTAAAAAAAAATCTCAAGTAGTAAATCTAAGAAATACAATACATTCAAATTCAAATCAATCGAATTCATCAAAATCTCAATATTACTTTTAAGAGATTCAAAATGGTATACATAGATTTATCATAATAATCATCAAGATCATTAAGATAGAGAAAAAATATTTTTCAAAAAAAATATTTTTCCTCTTTTTAGTTGTTTCAATTCATATAATTTATTTTATTTATGCCAAATAAAAACATATCATGTTTAAACCGAAAGTGTAAGATTTATTATGACAAAGATCAATAAGGCACTTTTATTATGGTAAAAATCAATAATCTGTAACGTACATTCATTATGCTAAGTTAAAACCATTAAACATGTATGAAATCAATATGCTCAATTTTTTTGTTAAAACATGCCATAAAAACTGAAATGTAACATTTCATCATGATAAAAATTGATAATCCATAAATTACTTAAAAATCACTATGCATAATTTTGAAATTTATTAAGCATGATCATTATGCATGACATTAAAACATGGTTTCAAAATATTTAATATTTTCATTACATAATTTCATTATTATGCATCATCATATTTTCAAATTCGAACATGTACAATTTCAAAACCATACATTTCATTTTTCATGCATGATACAAATAAAATCAATCATCATTATGAGCATATCATACATGATATTTCAACATTCATGATACATCATTTTGGGAACATGATCATAGCTTTTCAAATGGTTCATCTAAAAAGTTATCATGCATGATCATTAACTTCTCTTTTGTATTTCATGCATAATTTCATTTTCATCACATTAGGAACATCATAAAAGAAATTAATTGGGTGATGAGATAAATATTTTATGAATACATGGAATTGTATAAAAAATCATATCATGAGTGTTTCATGCATTCATATCATCATCACATGAAGAAATATCAAAAGAATTTTGATGATGAGATGCATAAATAGTGAACATAAATTTTGAATATCAAGAGACATATTATGATGATTTTTTTAATAACACAAATAAAAAAAGAAAGAATCATAATAGACAATCTTGATTTATAAAATAAATTTTCAAGTTATAATTTTCAGAAATCAAGATAAAAATCATGGTTAAGATGAAACTCATTCAAATTATCAAAATCATCAAAATCACTTTTTTAAGATGATCAAATAGAATTAAAGTCAATAAGATAGAGAAAAAAATTTTAAGAAAATATTTTTTCTCTTTTTAATTGTTTCAATTTATGTGATTGATTTTATATCAGCATGCTCAAATATTTGTTATTATGTTAAACATACATCAACGTTTAGATCAAAAAAATAAATTTCACTATTATAAAAACCACCAAAGATCAATAAATCAAAAAATCATCATATATAACTTAAATCTCATGCATAAAATCATCAAATCATGGTATTTCAAAATTTTAATATTTTCTAATATAACTTTATGCATCATATATATAATCACATTTTACACTATTTCATAAGCATGCCTATTTCTCTATTTATGTCAAATCAAAATATAGTATCATTTTAAACCGAAAAGTTACTTTTATTATCATAAAAAATCGATAATCCAGAATCACAAAAAAATCATATGTATTATTTCGAAAGAAACTCATTAAGCATGATCATTATGCATTACTTCAATCAACATGATTTCATTTAATCAAAATCGAGAAACGTAAAAGAAATCATTAAACATAAAGTATATTCATCAATCATGGTTTATTAAACTTTTTAGCCAAAATCATATTTGTTGTAGTCATGCATTTTTCTTTTTAGGTGAATCTATTTTGCTTAGTTTTCCATACAAAAATGCATCATTTTTGATTTAAATCATTAAGACATCAAACATTTCAAAATCGAAATCATCAAGATATACATTTTTCATTTTAAGAAAAAAATGATACATATGAATGATTTAAAAAACATTTTATTTGATTCCATATATAATTAATATTATTATTTTTAAATTATGACATTTTACAATTTTTAATTTTTTAACATGTAATTTTTAAGAAAATAATTATTCTAAAAAAAGAAAATGCATCATAAAAAACATTAAGTAATTTCAAAATAAATTAAGGGGTTTCATTATTTCATCGTTAAATGCAATTAAGGCGTAGTTTGCCATCTCAGTCTTTTTTTATTTTCTCCTCATTTTCTAGAGGAGCCCTATCTATCCTAATTTTGTTCTTCTTCTTATGCTCAAAGCAAGTAGTTCCGTTTCTTTTTTGTTTTTTTAATTTTGTTTCTACTAGAAGTTTGTTTACTATCACTTGAGCTTATGCTGGAGTGGTCTTCAAATATTCAAGAGCATGTCCCAAATCCTTCATATTCTTGAAGGTTGTTCTTTGTGCCCTCTTTTCCACATTGTTTACTCAGAGGTCATTAGAGACCAATAAGTTCTTCGAGAGAAAATGTTTAGTGGTCCTTAGCTCTTAAATGGCTGTGGGCTTTTTGATCTAAACCTTGGAAGGATTTAAATTTTAGTTATTAATTCAAAGTTAGAAAAAAGCTTTAAGTCTATAGATGAGTTCAGAACGTATACATGTTCATGGACTCACTCTGGTTTCATCCGAAAAGTTAAAAGAATGCACAAGAACGTTGATTTTGGACTCTTCTACTATTAGTGTCTTCAAGGAGTGACCTTAAGAGTTCTCCAAATATCAAAAGCGAATCACAAACGTAAACGGATTTAAATTACATTTTTATGCACAAAAAACAAAAGTATTCATAGCCTTTTGCTTAAAGTAAAAACCTTCTTCTCAATTCATCCCATTCGCCATCGGAAGAGAAGATTTTAAACTTCCTCAAATTCTAAAGCTCAAAATATGGAAATAAGGAAGATCCTCATACGAAATCTTCCATCACGTAATCAATCATTAAAATATAGGCAGATGTGTAATAGAGACCCTTGTTTTGAAAGTAAGCCATCTCTTGGATATTAAACCACATGAGAGGAGTCTCACTCCTATACCTCAACCGTTAGACTGAGCGCACAAGAGAGGCGAATTATGCTAGACAAAACTCATAAGTTTGAAATTGATTTCATAAATGTGCAGAGATTTCGACCTCGATGAAAACCACTTAGCTAAAATAGCTCGAGTAAAGGTAGTCAAGAGTAGAGATGAAAACCAACGATTTGTAGCTGGCAGAGAAATGGTTCAAACATTAACACTCACACATTCAAGGAACACTAATGAAGGTATAGTGGTTCTCACTATGACTTGAGACCCACTTTCAGAGTCTCTTTGATGAGGCTCACTCTCTACTAGCAAATCACTTGAAGGGAAGACCCCAACATCCTTCCTACAACCTTCTTACAAATGGTTCACACTTTTACGCATTTTTCAAAGAGAAAGAGGGAGGTGAATGACTTAAGCTATCAAAAAAAAGACTTGCTGTAGCTTTTTCTCACTTTCTAACTTATAAAAAAGGTGTTATCTGCTGGAGAATTGAAGGTATTTATAGGGTTCTGTTGAGACCAAATTAGTTCCAAATTTGAATTGCTTTTTAGGTTTCTACAAGCACCGCCTATTAGTGTTCGAAGACCGATAGTAAATAGCTGTGCCATCGCCACCCTCTCTTGTTCTAGGTGGTGCCACTAATTCCGCTTCAAGAAGCACTGATGAAAAGCACCGCCAGATTAGGTTGTTTCTCGGGCAAATGCCATCGCCGACTATTCTCAGCTCATCTGCTGGGCTCTAAACTTGGCCCAAACCACCAAACCGGCCTACTGGTCCATGCTAACTGTGCTATAGGATTAACTCCCAATCCTAACCCAAATTATATACAAACTATGAAATTAATGCTAACTGCAGGTGCCTATGAAGCCAATCACGGAGTATACAACGCGTGACCGGATGTAGAATCTTTTACTTATTATATTTTGACATATATCACTTTATAACTATTACATATACAAGCATATATATATTGTATGTCCTGATTTTGTGAACGGAATCGATCGGATGAGATCAGCAAAATGAGATCGATTCACCTTTTAAACACATATCTCTAAATAATCTCGGGTCATAGGTTACCGAGAGAGACATCGTGATAATTCTGGATGTATCTAGTGTGTTGTATACCACCATACGATGGACGCACTAGTTCATAGCCGCCGTGTAGACACTAGGATACAAAGAGTAGGTGTCATTGGAGAAGAGTTCATTGATTCATCCGCCAATGGAATCATTGGACGGTTGAGATGCATTATTGTTGTGACAACCATTCATTAAATCTCAAGGGTATACCTAGTCCTGCATCAGACACAAGATGTCCTCACAGTGCTCACTCTTCTATTACTCAGACTTATAGGCTTCATGGTCCCATCTAGTGCCGGGTCATCGAAGGGGAGTAGCTCTATTCTTACGAGGGCTATTGAGCATGATAGAGAATCATCCACTCTCGGCCAAGGAGAGGGAATATCCATGTGTTCTGCTCTACAAATCCCCTAGCTGTGGGTCATTCTAAGTCGGAGAGAAAGAATTCCTCTTATAATCCGGCTGAGATGAGACCAGTAGAAACTGGGAGTGGGTCTCTGGACAGCACCATGCTCGATATATGGTCTCTGACATAGATGGATGAGAGATTATAGATACACGGTGAATCGGTGATACAGTTCAATGGATCGGATTCTCCCAGATCGCTCCTCGGGACTACTGCATAAGACCAAGAGTCGACGAGTCGGAGCACTTATTGGCAAAGATAATAATTCATTGAGTTAGAAGGAGTTCTGAGCAGGTAACCACCACTGATATTGGGGCTTCAGAGGGTCACACATATGGCAGGTACACGTAGTAGAGGTTCAGATATAAGATAGATCCGACGGAAGTCCTTATCTTATTGATATCCATTGTCGGAATTATTTGATCCATGACAGATCCAATAAGAGCCTATGAGAGATTATTGATGGAGATCCAGTAATCAAAATGCCAGTTATTGACGTGCATCCAATACCCAATTAGGGAGATCCATTAGGGTTTGATAGTGGGACCCTATAAATGAAGGATCTCGTGAACTTCATAGTTGTGGTTTCTTGCTTGTTTCTCCTATTCTCCTTCCCTCTCCACTCAGAGTTTTTGAGGAGCCGCCGTTGCACTAGTCTTCTGACGCATGACTAACATCTTTGGGAATCAAATCTTTTGGTTTTCTTTGTTCTTCCTCATATTTACGTGGATGTCACTTCAAAGATTTTCCTCTAAATAAAGGGTATCGAGCCAAGTTGTTTTGTGTTGGATACTTGAATCATGTGGTTGTGTTTTCAAGAAATTTTTTGACATTAAATTGACATAAAAAAAGCCAGAAGCAAAGAATAGCTATTTCTCTATCTACGCTAAGTTAGCCAAGAACAAGAAAGGTGCAATTGTGGCTACGCTCAGACCAGCCGGTCAGCGTTCTCGTTTAGTGTGCTTCGCGAGGTCAAGTACTGTAAGGCTACTTACTACTGCGCTTTCTCCTCATGGGATGCCGTTTACACCCCCTGCTGGCAGAATCGTCATGAGGCGAAGTTCAGGCAAGATCACCATGCAGACCGCCGCTTAAGAAAATCGTCATGAGTGATACTGGGTTTTCAATTCCATAGCTAGCTGGCCACATGAAGGTGGTTCGCCATGAGAGGGCGCGACTCTCGCCGTTACAAAATACGCCAAATAGGGTATGGGCGGTGATTGAGCAGGGGAGAGGGCATTAGCATTCTTCTGGGCAAAAGATAAGCCACGAATAATCTTCGAGAAATCGCCGGCCTTGTCTAACTATTTAAAACACCCTACTAACTACAACTCCCATATGTCCCGATTCTCATAAAAATACCAATTAATCGTTGCCTAATGACACATTTTTTATCATTATCTGCATCCCACATTGATGATTGATTATTTTATAATGCGATGTATGCATGGTGGACTAACGCATCATGACCGCAAGGGATGCTATGGTACTTATGATTATTATTTTTGGGGTCCGCGAAAGCCTCCACACATATATTTCTCGCTTATTGTTGGGCTCCTGCGGTGTCACGCATTGCTGTAATCACAATGAAGGCTTGAAAGGAGTGTGGATGAGTAGCGCAGACCCACGGTGATTTTGAATGCATCACGCATGCATTTAAGATGCATCGAGATGTCAACAAACGACAAGGACTCCAGACGGATGATCGGCATGAGACGTTCACGCATACATAGATTCATGTGAGCGACAGGGTCATCGGCTCGGCCTAACTGCCATTAGGTTGTCGTCCACGACACCGTGTGATCACATAATATTCTCAGATATGTATATATATATATTTTCGTATACTTCCATGTAGACATATATTAAATATGATATGTGATGGCTTACGTCATATTGTGAGACCAACCATGTAAACATCTAATAAGATTAAAAGTCGGGTAAACGCGAGACAATTAGATCGACTCCACGCGTCGCCCATCGCTATAAGTAAAGAACTCTATTCTTGTAGGCCGAAGTAGTCGAGTCCCTCGAGACTCACCTATATCACATTCGCCATCTCGCTAATACATGTAGATGTCACCGCAACTGGTGACATTATATGCTTGGTCGAAGTCCTCTGAGGTTATATTTCATTAAATCAAACTCATCTCAGAATCTAATGTGCCGGACCAACCGAAAGCATCACGGCAGTCGAGTCCCCAGACTATAGTATCCGGTGTTTAAATGGGTGACGTGAATCACGAGTTACGACCGGGCAAGAGCGCCTACCTTAGGCTTAGTGTGACACAAGTCCTCGAGGTTACACTAAGACGCCGATTGGATCCTTATCCTCACTAAGTTCACGGAGACTTCCGCTTACAAAAAAATAGGGTGTCGATGACTCGTTAATAAATAGTGGGAGTATATTAAGATAGAAGTCTGCTATCTTGATAGTTTTTACTTACAAAATATTTATTATTCTTATTTCACAGATCTTTTATTTTCGTAATACGCTGCTTCTAAAATCCCTTTACGCAGCATACTACGCCGTAACCGTACCACCGGGTCCAAATTATACTGATTGGTTTCGGTGAACTTGAGAATTGTTCTTACGGTGAAGAAAATCATGTATGTCCTTCGACATACTGATGCTATTTTCCGAAGAATGTAAGTGCTTTAGGACAGATCGCCGCTACGCCATATCACGACTTCACTTTCGCTTCTCAGCTACATATACTGGGCCTCATGACTCCTGAAAGTTACAGACAACATGAAAGATGGATGCCAACCATTCTCCTTACATGTCCACAAATCGGTTGAGAACACTAAGGACTCAAATGATACGAGATATCCAAGAGCCTCTTCCTCAAGACTAGGATTTATCTGAGGGGGACACCTGCTCGTAACCATATCCTAAAGACGATTGGAGTTGGATAGAAACTCACAGTTCAGGGAATGGTCCTGTGAGATAACTTATGTGTGGACATTGAAGCCAAATTCCAATGATTCCTTCGCTACTATAAATCTAATTTTAATATTTAATAAGTCGAGGTGACTCTCCTAGAGCCATCATGTCGAGGAGGCGTAGAGTTATTATTAAGAAAGAGAAGCTAGTTTCAAGACCGGTGAGACCGTAAAGAAAAGGAAAGGAAGGTCCCTTAAGAAGGAAAAGAACAAGGGCTGCATTCAGGTAAAAGCAAAAGGTTGCTAAGAAAGACCCAACAAAAGATCAAAGGCCAAAGTTTCTATTATGGCAAAGATGGGCACCGAAGAGAATTGCAAAGAGTACCCTGCGTAGAGGGTGAAATAGGTTTCGACAGTTTGCTATTATTCATGATCAATTCCAATTGCGCCAGATTTGATAGTGCATTGGTATTTGATAACAAGATATTATCACAGATGCAATTTATTGTAAATTTAGCAAAGCCAAGGAGATCACAGAGAAATATTACAAAGGGGTTTGTTTTATGCTAGACACTATTCAATATATCATGAATGTAAATGTCCAAGAGGAAACGAGATGAGATGAACAATGCATACCTCAAGCATTGTAGGCTAGGTCACATCCACGAAAAGAAGGATCTAAAAGCAAATGATGGATATCTAGATCCATTCTCGGACTCATGTGTCATATGTGTAACTTGTGAGCCTTGCCTTCGTGTGAGAAAACTATCCAACCTCAATTTTAGGGAAACAGAGAGAGCTATTGAGTTGCTGGAAATTACATATAGTGATGTATGTGGACCCATGTCAACTCATGCCATCGTACATTCCTACTTCCATTACCTTTAATAATGATTTCATGTATGATATATGTACTTAATGGTATACAAGTCCCAGGCCTTTAAGAAATTCACAGAGAATGGCTTTAAGAACTGACCTGACAAGAATATCAAATCTCAATGACCAAGGAGGTGAATACTTTTAAGTACAGAAGCCTACCTCAGCCTCATGACCATGGGATATCCCAACGGACACCTACTTATGCCACACCTCACCAATGTGTCTTTGAAAGGAGAAATGACACTATTGTGACATGGTACAACCCATGATGAGTTTTCGCCGATCTACCCATCTCATTCTAGGGATATGCCTCAGAGACCGCAACTTCACCTTTCCCAATGCAGTTTCTGTCTAAGCCTGAGTGCTCCACCATAGTGAGATATAGAAAGGGAAGAAGCTCTATCTTTAATGTTGTTAAGATTTGAGGGTGCCCCCGCCTACTCTATAAAAGACACACAACCCCATAAGTTAGAATCATGATGTAGCAATGTACCAGGGGATACCCCAAGGAAATCCTGGTGGATATTATTTCCTCTATCATCCTCTAGGACCAAAAGGTCTCTGAAGAGCAAGTGTTCCTGAGAAGGAAATCACATTCTGGCGGAGACAGTGAGAACGATATTGATGCAGATTGGAGAACCAAGCTCAAGCAATCTAATTTCTACGTACTCGAAATCGTCTATGTACCTACACACATGTTTCAACTTTACGTAGGTTCATAGAGTATCCCATCCTCTTGAGGAGATATATGGGACATATTAGAGGAGAGGATGTTGAGGATATTGATCCTCGTGACTTTACTTAGGAGGCTATTATAGTATAGATCTTTGAAGTGGCAAAAAGTCATGAATTCGGAGATGGATTTGTACCCAACAAGGTTTCACCTAGCTTGATGCGCGCCAAAGGTATTGTACCCATCTTGCCAGGGTGATCTTTAAGAAAAAGACATCAGTAGATGGAAAGGTAGAGACCTATGCAAACAAGGCTAGTGGTTGTTGGTATCGCCAAGGCAAGGTGTTGACTACTTTAAACCTTCTCACCCGTGAGCAATACCGAAATCCATCGTAATTCTATTGGCTATTGGCAAAGTGACACTATGATTGCGAGATCCGCAAGATGGATGAAAATTGCATTCCTCAATGGAACCCCACATGAGTGTATATATGATGCAACTTGAGGGGTTCGTGTCCAAGAACCGCCCAAATAAGGTGTGTGAAGGCTTAGATCCATTTATGACCAAAGCAAGCCTGCCGAAACATAAGATTTGATGAGACAACGTATCTTATGATTTCGTTAAGAACCTAAAGATGAGCCTTGTGTGCCGAAGGTAAGTGGAGCCATCAATTTTTTTTGGTGTTATATATAGATGATATCCTCTCGAGACGAGGGAATGCTTATATCCATGCTAGTGGCTTGCTTTATCTAGACACTTCTCCAGCTATTGACTTAGGGAAGACTTATACTTAGGATTAGAATCTATAGAGATAGATCCAAGAGGATGCTTACTTGTCCTAACCAAGCATATATAGAACCATTGTCAAAAGGTTTGCATGAAAAATTCCAAGAGAGGTCTCATACCGATGAGACATGGATATCGCTTATAAGTATGTCCCCAAAGACTCCGTAAGAAAAGGGTTATGATATTTATATCTTATGCCTCAAAGAATAAGGTTCATCATGTATGTCATTCTTATGTACTAGGTCTGACATAGCACATGCCCGAAAATACTATATTGAAGGATCCAAGCTTGAGCATTGAAAGTAGTAGCATCCTTGGGTACTGGAGATGACTATGATCTTACTAGTAGAGCAGGGCTAGCCTTAAGGTTGAAGGCTACAGACTCAAGTTTTCAGTCCATGTCAATGATAGTGTTCAATTCAGGGTATGTGTAGATAGCTTGAATGGAGAAGCTAAAGAAGCCGGAAGAGTCTCAAGCAAGATACTATTACTCCACTACGTAGGTGTGGAGTGCCACCACACCGTATGCAAAGAAGGAGTGGAGCCCGGTGAAGAAGTTCATCACAGATTTGGGAGTCGTGCCGGGTAATGAGGAGCCGACTCTTATATTATGACAACAACTGTGGTGATTGCTTACCAAGGAACTAAAAGTCTCATCGAAATCTAAATATATTCGAGGAGGTTCCACCTTATCAAAGAGATCATAATCCGATGAGATGTAGCAATGGAAAAGTTCCAT
>UBIG03000111.1:0-42312 GCA_900464855.2 Musa schizocarpa
CCAAGAAAGACCCAATAAAGGATAAAGACCAATACTTCTACTATAGCAAAAATGGATGCGGAAGAGGAACTACAAAAGAGTACCCCTTTGAGAGAGGGTGAAATGAAGCTTTTACGAAGCTTCAGGAGTACATTCATGATCAATCTCCATTTGTTAGAATCTTATGATAACACATGGGTATTAAAATCTTTGGGAGTGCTTATCATATCTATAATTAGTTGCAAAATTCTAACGGTGAGGATCTAGGAGATTGAAGAGAGGTGAGATAGACCTTAAGATGGGTAATAGAGCAAAAGTTGTTCAGTGGGCGTTGAGGTTTTTTTACATCCGCACGAGGAAACTATTATTGTATTAGATGCATGTTATTATGTTTCTTATTATTATCAAAAATATTATTTCCATTTCATGTTTGATGGTTAGTGGATATAAATTAGTTTTGAGAATAATAGTTATTGATAATATTAGATGATGAGATCATCATAAGAGAACATTCGTAATAGTTTATTTATGCTAGATATAACTCCATACATCATGAGTATAAGTGAGTTCAAGAGAAAACGAAGAGGTGAACAATGTATATCTATGGCATTGTAGGCTGGGTCACATCCATAAGGAAGGATTCAAAAGTTACTAAAAAAAATGGATATCTAGATCCATTTAACCATGAGTCATATGCAACTTGTGAACCTTGTTTCCCGAGGGGAAAAGATGACTAACTCTCCATTTAATTGGGAGAGAGAGTCACCGGATTCTTTCATATATAGTGACGGTATGTAGTCCCAATGGACTTCATGTCATTAGTGGTTACTCCTACTTCATTACTTTCATTGATGATTTCTCAAGATGGGATTACGTGTACTTGATGAAGTATAAGTGCGAGGCTTTTGAGAAATTCAGGGAATAAGAATGAAGTGGAGAACGGTATGAAAGAGTATTAAACCCTTCGGTCCGGTCGAGGAGGTGAGTACTTAAGTATAGAGTTCACCTAGTTCCTCAAAAGACCACCTGGATTTTATCCCAATGGACACCTCCTTATACACCAAGCTTAGTGGTATATCAAAAAGGAATGAGAATGCGATTGTTAGACATGGTGCGTGTTAGGGATCTGGACAAGCACTAAGGGGGGGATGAATTAGTGCAAATGGATTAAAATCATAAGCTTGAAACCGATTTGGATAAAAGGTTAGTTCATATGAAAACTTCAATTTGTGAAAAGATGACTTAGTAGAAGTTGCTTGAGTAAAAAAAGTAATGACAAACCAATGATTTATATCCAAGTAAAAGAGATGAAAAGAAATTTAAACACACATTCAAGATCAAAGAATGTATAGTGGTTGGGTCAAAGTGACCTATCCATCCGGACAAGCCTTCTCTAGATAAGGCTCCCAACTTCCACTAGTAAATCTTTTTTGAAGGGGAAGATCCAAACACCCCTCTTACAACCCTTTTACAAGAAGTTCACACTCTTATAGATTTTCAAAGAGAAAGAATGAGGTGAACACAAACTTCTATTGAAAATAAGACTTTTGCAAGACTTAGCTTGATTTCTTACTCTTAAAGGTACCCTTTCAGTGAGAAAGGGGGGGGTATTTATAGATCCAAAGTGGATTCAAATTTGGGCTCCAAATTTGAAATCAAATTGAGTTCTGGTCATGGCTGTTACTACCGTCTGGCGAGTGTCAGAACGAACAGCCAATTCACGGACAGGCTATACTTTGGCCAAAGTATCTACGCTTTGTTGATTTGAGGCTTTTTACGCCCCGCTTGACCCCCAAAGACTGGCTGCCAAGCGGTTCTATCGCCTGGCCATTCAACAATCTTTGAATTGTTGCCTTGTTCAAAAGCCCAAAAAAAAGCCCTTGGGTTGGCCTCTTACCAAATTTGAGCATGATTAATTGAAATCCTTACCTTAAGTATGTGCCAACTATGAAATTGAAACATAATTAACAATGATTTGAACCAACATTCTTCCGTCTTATTCCGGTGAGCTTTATGATGAGGCTTCCGGTCTTCTTCTGATACTTCCCTCGGATTTCTCCTCGAATTCTTAGCGTACTCTGGCTTGTATGGCCCTTTCAGCGGGTCTCGATTGCTTCCTAACCTTTCCGAAAATCTCCACACGAATCTTGACGATCTTTTGTCGCGAACTTTCTCCCAAAACCTTGTGAAAGTCCTTAACCATCTAAGTTGGTTTCGGTATGCCCCAGATGATCCGCCGGAGAGATGAACTCTTGAACACCAGCGGACTTGACACCGACAAATCGCTTTATGTTTCTAACCCATGAGTTAATCCTGCACACTTATCTTTGATAATATAGATTAGAACAAATATTTCACTAATTGATTTCATCATTAAAATCGAGATTCAACATCTCCCCTTTTTTTAATGATGACAATCAATGATGATGGAGTTACTTTAACTCCTCGTATGCCATATCATTAAAAAAAAAAAGCGCTTGAATTCAATCTTTTGAATTCAAAGCCAAATCAATAGATTTCATTTAACATAAAGCTTAATAAACGAGCTTAGGGCATAAATATGAAAAAATAATGTATTTTAAACAATGTTAAAGGTATTTACACCTATAATAACCAAAATATTAATTCAAGCATGATAAGGATCAAGTTATATCCAAAAGAGTGTTTCAATATCAAGACATGATATCAAATGAAAAAGTAGCTTATCTCAAGAATAAGAAGTTTAAGCATTTTCATGTCGATACAATTGATTCATATTTCACTTTAAGCATTTTATTCCAACATAGCAACAATTACTCCATCATAGCAATTTACATTTTCCCCCCCTTTGTCATCAAAAAAAATAATGAAGGTGGAGAAATCATTCATTGTCATCAAGTGAGCCATGGAGAGAAATGAAACCATTCGAGGGAAGGTATCAAGTCATAAAATAATATGAAAGTGTCATCGAAAAAATTATGATCGAACAGAAAAAAAAAGTTCATTCAAAAGTTGAGTAGATGAAATGAAAGTAACATCACATAACATCATCCATAGTAGTCATAAGCATAACAAGACAAGTGTTTAAAAAAAAGAAAAACAATAGTTCTCCGAGGGGGACACCAAAATACCTATACAAGTGATCTATTTTCTTGTTCATTTGTTGCACTTCCTTTAAAATTTTAGCTTGTTGTGATGTGATTTGATTTAAGGCAAGCATGATGGGATCTTCAAAAGAGATGGAGCAAGAGAGGCTCGAGATGGTCTTTGGATCAACGGGACTAGGGGAGGAGATTCATTTCCCAAAAAAATTGGTGTTTCTGTGTCATTTCTACCGGTGGGGAACTAGATCAACCCTTCTAGGTTGCCTAATCCATATGCCATCTCTAAAGGTGCATCTAAGCGCTTGAGGGACTTCTATTAATTGTGTTATATCAATCAATCGCATTATTTATTTTCCGGGTGACACACAAATGTCATGGGCAAAATGAATCTAGTGATCAACCCGCCATATGACAACATCGAGTTCTAGAGAAAATTTCTATCATGTGTTGTCTAATCAAATAACTAAAGCAGTTGTTTTGTTCTAGTCATGATCCAATACATCGTACTTAGTTCTAACATACTCATTTCATCAGGATGAAACTTGGAAGTAGAATGCTTATCATAATGTGATGAAGTAATTTTGAGTTAAAAGGTAATAAGTACTCATATCTTTTTTAGGAACGATGCCTCACGTTAGGGATTAGCAAAAAATCATTTCTAAGGCTTGAGTGGGTTGCTTCGATTACATCCATATCCCATTGCCCTCTAAAAAATAACATCCTTATTCTTTTCTTCAATTCCAAGTAGCTCACATATGATACGATCAGAAATGAATTGTGGTTCCTAACATATAGGTAGACAAAATATCATCTTCAATAATCATATTAGTATAAAATAGCTTAACCAACCTAGGTAGATTTGTTCATTAATTTTAAAGATGTAGAGCATTTAGATTAGCAAACCATCTAATAGGTTCTAAATTTCCTAGTTCACCTAGATCAACATGTTTTCTCTTATGTATGACTTAGAATCAAAATTTGGGTATCTTAAGGCTACCTCATTAGATCTAAAAAGGGTTAGGTCAAATGAATCTCTTTCCAACCTTTTCCCTTTGCCTCTTGTTGATTTCTTTAGAAGCCATATCTATTCATGATGAACAAACAAAAGGAAATAATAAGGAAAAAGATAAGCAAATGTGAGAGAAGAGAAAATTTCAGCCCTATTACCTTGTTTGTGTTTCCTAGGGAGGTGAGGAGCTTGGATCAAGAAAATGCCTTTGATTGCCCTTGGGGAGGAGGAAGAAATGGAGGAGAAAGCTTAGAGGAGCTTAGGAGGAAGAAGGGATGAAATGGGAGAGTGTTTTTGGTGGGTTCATCATCCGACCCTAACCACCCTTTAATAGTTCTAAGTTCGGTGCTTTGCCAACCAAGCGATAATACCACAGGAGAGGCTGGAGTACGCGGTACACTACCCACTACCAATACCAGTGGGTTACCAGGGGCCCCATATAAAAATATTTTTTTTAATTTTTTAAATTTGTTTACTAGTTAAAATAAGATGAGATGTAATCATAGATTACTCCTTGAGATAGAATTAAAATAAAGGGAGGCGAAATCTTAAGAGCCGAAGTTTTCAGAAAAACAAAGAAATTTGAAAGAAATATATATATATAATTTTGCTCATTCACAAGGACAATTTAACACCTATTTCCTCCTAATGAAGTCAAATTGTTCTTCATTTAAAGGTTTAAATAAATATGTCTGCTAATTGATGTTTTATATCGATAAATTCAAGAGTGACATTATTCTTGTTAACATGATCTCATATAAAGTGATGTCTTATGTCAATGTGTTTAGTTCTAGAGTGTTGAATAGGATTTTGGTTAGACAAATAGCACTTGTATTATCGTATTTTATGGGAATGTTATTTTAAATGAATTCCATAATCTTCTAGTGTTTTTTTCATCTAAATGACTTGAGCACAACATGCACTTAAGTGCGGTTATGTATTAAACTTCGTACCGTGAATATGCAACCAAATTTTATTTCTTGGAAGTCCAAGAAACAAGTGCATGTCCTAAAAATTGGCATGTTAGGATGTGCTCTTTCTATCTATTCTACATCCACCAAAAAATCAGATTCCAGATAGGCTTTCAAATCAAAGTTATTAGATTTTTGGATACCATAATCTAGATTATGAGTACCTTTAAGATATCTAAGAATTCTTTTAACGACTTTTAAGGTAAGACAACTTGGGATTAGCTTTGAAATCTCATACAAAGTCCTACACCCTAACATGATATTCGTCTAGTTGCAGTAAAGATAGAGCAAGCTACCCATCATCCCCTATATGTCTTTTTGATCAATTTTTCTCCACCTTCATCCAAGTCTAACGGTGGAAGTACTCATTGAGTGTGAATGGCTTTTGAACTATCCATATTAAATCATTTTAACAATTCTAATGTATATTTGGATTGATTAAGGAATATGCCATTACTAAGTTGTTTAATTTGTAATCTAAGAAAGAAAGTTAATTTCCATTAGGCTCATCTCAAATTCATCACTCATACACTTGGCAAAAGATTCACATAGTGATTCAGAAGAAGAACCAAAATAATATCATCAACATAAATTTGAATAATAAAAAATTATTTTAAAATGTTTTGATAAACAATGTAGTATCAACCTTGTCTTTGTAAAATTATTAGAAATAAGAAAGGAGCTAAGTTTTTCATACCAAGCTCTAGGAGCTTGTTTTTATCCATAGAGAGCTTTAGTTAATTTAAAACACATGACAGGGAAGTAGAAAATTTTTTGAATCCGGTGTGGTTGTTCAACATATACTTCTTTGGAAATAAAGCCATTTAAAAAAATACTTTTGACATCCATTTGAAATAGTTTAAAATTATTACTACTAAGCATAGGCAAGGAGCATCCCGATGGTTTAATCTTGTCACAAAGAGCCGAAGGTCTTTTCATAATCAATACCTTCTTCTTGGTTGAAAACTTTTGGCCACTAATCTAGCCTTGTTTCTAACCATAATATCGTATTCATCTTGCTTGTTTTCTAAAGACCATTTAGTACCAATAACTAAATGGTCATTAGATCTAGAACAAGCTTCCATACCTCATTCCTCTCAAATTGATTTAACTCTTTCTTGCATTGTGATGACCCAAGAATCATCTTTCAATGACATCATCAATGCATTTTGATTCAACTTTGAAAGAAAAAAAAGCAAAGTATGGTAAAAAAATTCTTAAATGAAGAATGAGTTTGAACCCTTTAGATGTATCTCCTATAATTAAATCTTTGGGATGGCATCTACATATTTTCATTCCTTGGGTAAGGAAATTTGGGAAGAAGATGCATCCAAGTTGTCATTTTGAGGAGAGGGTTCATTTAAATTCAAATCATTAAAACCAAAATCATCATCAAAATCTTTTTTTCTTTAGATTCAAAAAAATTCATTAAAAACCCATGAATAGTTCTATAACTAAAGTTCTTTTTTGTTGAAAACCCAAAAAAGCTTTAAAAAAATAGAAGAGTAACCAAGAAAGATACCTTCATCGGATTTAGTATCAATTTTTCTTAAGGCATCCTTTTCATTTAAAATAAAGCATTTACAACCAAAAAACTTTAAAGTAAGAAACATTAGGTTTTTTATTATTCCATAATTCATATGGAGTCTTAGATGGGGGGATGGTCTTACTAAAACTCTATTCATAAATATAAGCTGTGTGTTGGCGGCTTTACCAAAAATATTTTGGTAAATTATATTCATTTAACATGGTTCTAGCCATTTCTTGTAAATTTCTATTTTTCCTTTCCACTACTCCATTTTGTTGAGGATTTCTTTGGAGTAGAGAAATTATGGTTATATCGGGTTGATTTCATAAAAATTTTTGGAAGTCATATTTTTGAAATTCACCACCATGATCACCTAAATTGATGAAATCATGAAACCTTTTTCATTTTGAGTGAGTTTACAAAATTTTGAGAAACATTTGAAATAATCATTTTTGTGAGCCAAGAAATAGGTCCAAATGTATCTACTATAGTCATCCATAATTAAGGCATATTTTTTACCTCCTAAGTTTGTTTGTCAATTGGTTCAAATAAGTCCAAATGGATCAATTGCAATGGTCTAGTGGTGCTAATTTGATTTTTTTGATTTGAAGCTAGTTTTTATTTGTTTTCCTAGTTGACATGTATTACATACTTTGTCCTTAACAAACTTCATATTGGGATTCTCATACTAACTCTCTAGATGAAATCTTAGATATTAGTTTCATGCTTGCATGGCCTAATCTCCTACGCCAAAGCCAAGCATCATCATTCAAAATAAAAAAACATATTTCATTACTTAATTCATCAATATTTATGGTGTAGACATTGTTTTTGTTTTAAAGCAATCATGGATATGTCATTGTTTGTTTTTCAATGATGCAAAACATTAGATTCAAATCTAACAACATAACCTTTATCATGATAATTGACTAATGCTTAAAAAGATTATATTTTAAACCATCAACTAGCAACACATCATCAATTGAAAAACTTAATTTGTTACCTATGGTTCCCTTGTCAATGATTTTACCCTTGTTGGTGTCTCCAAGGTAACATACCCCTTCTTCTTTAATGAGCATGAGAAAATGAGATGGATCTTGGTCATCATGTGCCTTGAGCATCCACTATCAAGATACCATCTCTTGCTCCTAGCTTTGTGAGTTTGTCACAAAAGAGGATGGTTTTTAGGCACCCATTTGATTTTGGGTGCCTTACAAATTGATCTATTTATTTTGTAATTCAACATTGAATTGTTTATGGTTCCTTTAGGAACCCATATCAATTTATGTGGACTAATTTTTTTGAATGGACATTTATAAACAATATGTCCAGTTTTACCACAAAAAATTACATTTCAAATGGGGTGATACATGCAATGTGGGTCCTTTAATAAAGGTGGTGGGATTTTGATGAGATCCACTCACAAATCCAATTCCACTTTTATTTCGACAAGACCTTTGTTGCAAGGATCATATCCAAGCCTTGCTACCCACCTTAAACTTGTTTGGGGTCTCTTTGAGTAGTAAGTTTTCTCATTTTTTATTACTTCTAAGTGTTCACACTTAAAGCATGGGGGTAGAGAAGGAGTTTGGAGGCTATTGAACTTATTTTGCAATAAAGCATACTCTTTCTTTAGTAAATTAAACTTCTTACTAATAGTTCTACATTCATCAAATAACTCATGAAAAGTGAAGAAAGCTCATCAAAAGATAATTCTTCATTAAATAACTCACTAACCTCTTCTCCAAGGGCCATTAGCTGCAAAGTTAGCCTCCTCTTTGTTGTTTGCTTTCTTCAACCCTCAAGTCACTGAATCATCCCATGTAGCCTTCAATGCTTTCTTCTTCTTGGGTTGCTTTTCTTGATTTAGGGGCATCATATTTGAAGTGCCTTTTTTTTTGCATTCATAGCAAATAACTTGGTCCTTTTATGTTCAAGTTTATTTTTTTGTGTCATTTTTAAATTTGTTCTTTCTTATGAACTTTTTTGAATTTTTCGAGTTAAGAGTGCAATGTCATTGTTATTGTCCCTCATCACTTGATGTTCCTTTCAAGTGGTCTTTTGTGTTCTTAGTACCATATCCTTCCCTGTTTTGGAAGGGGGGTTCTCGAGCTCTTTATGAGCATGGCACGTCATTTCGTAGGTCATTAGAGACCCAATAAGTTCTTCAAGGGGAAAAGTCTTATGGTCCTTGGCCTTGAATGGTCATAACTTTTGGATCTCAACTCTTTGGAAGGATCTTAAAAATCTTAGTTACAAGTTCAAAGTTGGAAAAACCTTTACCAAAGTGCCTTAAGTCCATTAATGACATCCGTAAAAGCGGTGTACATGTTCCAATGGACTCACTTGGTTTCATTTGGAAAAGTTTGTAAGAATGCACAAGAATATTGATTTTGGACTCTTTCACTTTCTGACTAGTGCCTTCATGAGTGATCTCAAGAGTACGCCAAATATCAAAAGTTGATTCACAAATTGATACACGATTAAATTGTTTTTTGTCTAGTGCACAAAAACAAGGCATTCATAGCCTTTGCGTTTAAAGCAAAAAACCTTCTTCTCCGATTCATTCCAATCACTCATGAAAGAGAAGATTTTTGAAAACCATTCTCAACGATATTCCAAAGCTCAAAATCCATAGAAATAAAAAAAAGATCCTCATACAAGTCTTCCAATATGTATAATCAATCCATTGAACATAAGGGCGTGTAATGGAATAAACCTTCAGATACATCTGAATAGGTCATCTCTCTTAGTTTTAGACCAAATATGAGAGTGAACTTGCTCGATACTAATTGTTAGGGATGGGACAAGCACTAAAGAAGGGGGGGGTGAATTAGTGTAAGTGGATTAAAACCGTAAGTTTGAAAAAATTTCCAAAGAAAATAGTTAGTTTGTATGAAAACTTTGATCGAAAAAAAAAATGACTTAGTTGAAGTAGCTTGAGCAAGGGTAATGAAAACTAAATGGTTTGCAGCCAAGTAAAAAAGATGAAATAGAAATTTAAACACTCACACATTCAAGAATGCGAGGATGTATAGTGGTTGGTCAAAGTGACCTACATCCATTCCTCAAGCCTTCTCAGATGATGAGGCTCCCCAACATCCACTAGCAAATCTTTTTTTGAAGGAAGGACCAAACACCCTCTTACAACCCTTTTATAAGAAGTTCACACTCTTACAGATTTTTTTCAAAGAGAAAAAGAAGGAGGTGAACACAAGCTATTGAAAACAAGACTTTTGCAAGACTTTAGCTCAATTTCTAACTCTAAAAAAGGGTGCACTTTTTTTTAGTTAGAAGAAAGGGGGGTATTTATAGATCTAATTTCTAACTCAATTCAAATTTGGGCTCCAAATTTGAAATCAATTTAGATTTCCTATATGTGGCGGTGCTCACCGTCGTATGCGGCTAACCAATCATCCGGTCGTCAGTTATTGACAATGCATTATCTTATCAAGGTAGGAAGGGTGGTATCGTTCTTTGCGCATACTAGTGTTGGCAGTACTATTCCCCAGTGGCAGTAGTGCCCAAAGATTCGGCTACCACGGTTCTCTTGCTTAGCCCATTTAATTTGAATGGGTTTGTTTAAGGCCCAAAGGCCTAATAAGAACGTTGGTCCACCGCATTTGAGCAGGATTAATTGAAATCCTTTACCCTAAGTACATGCCAACTACGAAATTGAAACATAATTAATAATGATTTGAACCGACATTCTTCAAGTCTTATTGAACGAGCTTTCTGATGAGACTTTGGCGATCATCCAATACTTCCTCGGATTTCTTCCTAGCCGATTCCCAGCATGCTCCCGGCTTGTATGGCATGCTCAACGAAGTCTTAAAGCAAGCTTTTGAACCTTCTCAAAGAAAACTCCGTGAATCTTCTCGATGATCTTTGCAGTGATCTTTGAAAACTTTGGTAAGTCCCTAATTCGATCTTGGTTGGTTCCAGCAACATTTCGATGATCCTTCGGACTTCGGGATGAACTTCTGAACACAGCGGACTTGACCTCGACAAATTGCTTTATGTTTCTAACCCATCGTAGTTAATCCCGCACACTTATCTTTGATAATATGATTAGAACAAATATTTCACCAATTAGTTTCATCATCAAAATCCGAGATTCAATAGTGTTTCTACGAATGGAGGAGCAAAGAGGGAAAGAGTTCCAAGCAAGATACTACTAACACTCCAACTACAAAGGTGGAATACATTGCTATGGCGACAAAGAAAGGAGAGAGTCTAGATAAAGAGTTTCATCACAGACCTAGGAGTCGTAATAGAAAAACGAGGATATGATTTCCTTAAATTGTGATAAATATGGGACGATTACTCAAATAAGGGAACCAGGGTCTCATGAGAAGTGTTCGAGGAGGTTCCAAACTTATTAGAGAGATCATGGCCCAAAGAGATGTAGTAGTGGAAAGAGTTCCATCCGAAGATAACATTGCAGATCCACTAACAAAGCCATTGACTTCGTGATTGTCTTTGAGCTGTCACAAAGGTCCCATGGGGATCTTACATGTTGGTGATTGGCTTTAGGTCAAGTGGGAGATTGCTAGTCATATGTGCCACCAAGCCAATCACATGAGTGATGCCACTTGTGACTGATATGCACTTTTATCTCTTTACTTATTATTAGGCATTTTATCACTTTATCTTAAGTGTTGCATATACTATGGTGTCGTTGGATTGCGTAGAATGGGATCATGATGAGATCGCGATAATGAGACCAATTCACCTTTTAAAACGTTCCCTAAATTATCCCGGTCATAGGTTACTCAGAAGGACATTGAGATAAGCGGGCAGGCGGTGGTGTTTGTATACCCATTCATATGATGGAGGTAGTCGGGTCTCATAGCTACTCATGTGGGGACACTAAGGGTACAGTGTAGGTGCTCATTAGAGAATGAGTTCACTTGATTAATCCCTTATGGAATGCTGGATGGTTATTGATACCTCACGTCAATAAATTGGTAGTCCCAATAGTGTATCGGTCCTTAAACTTGAGACACCAAGGATGTCATGTATTAGTACTCCACTCTTTGATACCAGACTTATAGGTTTTGGAAAGTTCCGGATCTCAGTACAACAGGTCATTGGGAGTGGTAGCCAATCTTACGAGGGCTATTGAGTGTCAATAGAGAATCATCCACTCTCGTATCATGAGAGAAATATCCCATGTGTTCTGCTTTCGAACAAATCCTTGGCCAAGGTTATTTTGATTGAGAGAGAAAGGATTTTTGGGAGAATGGGACAAGAGTAGAGACTTCGAGGAGAGATCAGATGGGCCTAACACCATGCCCAGATAGGGGTCTCTCGGGATATTAGATGGATGAGGAACCATAGATACATGATAACTAAGGATAAATAGGTCCAAAGGATTGCATTCTCTTGTATCGTTTAGGGGCTGTAGTGGGCATGGCACGCCCTCAGAATCGATGAGTTGGGTGAATTATTATAGAGGTAATAATTCATTAAGTCGAAAGGAGTTCGACAAGTACACTCACCAGCTCGATATTGGGCTAGAGGGTCACACATGTGGTAGGTGTTGCAATTTGACATAGAGGTTGGGACATGAGATCAAATGAACCCCCATCTTATTGGATATCCATTAAGCCCCAAAATTATTGGATCTTGAGATGAGATCTAATAATTGTTAATAAGAGATTATTGGGTAGAGAGACCCACTAATTCAAGAAGCTTGGGTAATTGGATGGAGATCCATACCCAATAGGGCAAAAGATCCATTAGGGTTTTTGGGGGACCTCTATAAATGGGAGGGAACCAAAGCTCTAAAGATGAGGGTTTCTTTTGTGCCACCTACTATTCTCTTCTTTCCAGAGAGATGTGCATCATCGCAATCTTGGTATGTGATATGCTAGAGAGGAGGACGCTTTGACCTCCTTTCGCCCTCTCTACAGATTCCAAGAATTGGGGGATGCTCGATCTCCTCAGTATCTTCTTTACACATGTAGTTTTATGGATTTATTTTTGATGCACCAATTTTTAACGACAGCAAAAACTTTTTTTTGAGGAAATGCGGGGTTTTATTTTTTTTGTTCTTCATTGCAGATGTGATGTCGCTCCCCCGAAGGATTTCCTACAAGTCCACCCTCATGCGTGGATAGTAGGGATTGATCCTGTGAGCCTCCTATCTCCCTGAAGTCATCTCTTTAGTTAGAGCTCTTCTCTCCTTAATGTGATTTCTTGAGGGCTGGGTTGTCATGCCCTCTAAATTAACATATTATAGGAGGTATGGACCCTATCTTAAAATCCATAACATTAAAATTCATCACAACCAAAATCGTGATCTAAATAAAACATTTGAGGATACTAACAATCATTTGAGATTATAAATCACATCCTAACCCATAATTCATAAAACCTATATAGTTTATAATTCATATACCACGTCACCAACGATTCAAAAAAAATCTAAAAAAGCCAACTCAACTAAATAATATACACATTATAAAAATCTATAAGTGTGGGAATTCATACAATCACAAAAAACTAAATTTCTTACCACAAGTTCATATCATTATATAATTTAAACTTAACATTTCAAATCCTAACATAAAAGAGGTCTTTTAATTTTTTATAAAACATATAAGTTTAGATTTACCATCAACATTTCACTAAACATAAAATGTACTTATACAACAAAAAATATATCAACCACTAAAGATTAGCCCAAAATCTTCTAACTTTTCCTTTCTCAACCTAATTTAAACATTCCAAGAGTTTGATAAGCTAACTTAAAAAATATTATATACAAATCTGAGTAAATAAAACAAAACTCAACATATCCATATGACTAAGAGAATAGTTTTCAATAAACTTGGTATCAAAATGCAAAGTAAGATATAAGAAACATATATATCATCTTATCGACATCAATCATAAATGTCCTCTTATTCAAACCTTTTGGTTCATAATAAATGGAGTAAAGAGTAATTGGAGCATATCGGATAATGTAAATAGTATTTTGGAGCATATCAAATAACATATAGGATATTTTGAGCATATCAATGGTGCACAAGATATTTTAGAGCATATCAATAATATATAGGATATTTCGAGCATATCAATGACATATGAAATGTTTCTCGAGTATATCAATGACATGAAATATTTCAAAACATATCAATGACGTATGAAATGTTTGGCAAAGATATCAAGGGCAAATGAAATATTTCAGAATATATCAAAAGACATGAAATGTTTCAAAGCATAATAAGAGCAAAATGAAACATTTTGAAATATATCAATGACATATGAATGGTTTCAAATCATACCAAGAGCAAAGGAAACATTTTTGGAACATATCAATGATATGAATGGTTTGAAAGCATATCAAAAGCAAATGAAATATTTTTGAAACATATCAAATGGTATATGAGATATCTCAAAGCATAATATAACAAATAAGAAAAATAAAAAAAGCTCAAATATTATATTCTAACATACATTCATTTCATTCTCATCCAAAGCTTACATATAAACACATAAGCAATGCTTTGGATATCATATTAAAAACATAGGAGGGTGCAGTAGGATCTCAAACAAAATCTCTCATGTATGGAAGTGTCATATATCCACCGTCCCGAATGAAGCTAGAGGGGCCAATGAGAGCATCAAAGCTCCAAAATATATACCTTTTACCATTTCTAGCAAAGTTCCAAATAATCTCTTTATCATTTTTAGCAAAGGTCCAAATAATCCCTTTACCATTTCTAGAAAAGGTCCAAATAATCCCACAGACAAGAGTACAAAAGGATAGTGTGAACAATAAAACTAGCATATATTGGAAGCACATGTGGAATAATAAAACGTGACATATGTGCTTTTTTTAAACAATACGATGCAAATATATTTTTTCACAAATTTATTCGAATTTGAAAGGGAATAAAAGTAGGAGTATACAAAGATTTAAAACAATAATATATAAAGCTCAATCGAAGAAAGGATTTTTTGAAATTAATTCCCAAAAAGGATGAAACAAGAATAGATGATATCGACAAAAAGCTTGAGTCAAGTAGAATTTGAAAGACATATTGCACAAATTATTTGGATAGTCAATTGTACTCTAAATTACTCAAAATTAATTTCAAATTAAATCTCTCTAAGTCAGTTTCTAATGAATTAAATTCTAGATAAATCAGAGTATTCAACAGAAAGTTATAAGAATTTTAGCAACCAAAGATCAAAACTAATAATATTTATTTTACCTAATTCAAAGGGTCGATTAAACAAATGTTTCAGTTGGCATTTCTAGTCCAAATCTTTCAAACCAAATATACAAAGAAAGCTTTTATGAATCTAGTTTCTAATAAATAAAGGTTTATAATAATTAGATTTATTCATAATGAGTTACAAGAAATAGAATACCCAAGGGTCAGAAACTTATAATCACTATTTTATAAATTCAATGGGGTCAATTCAAATAAAAAAGGCACTAAGAGGGGGGGTGAATTAGTGCAGTGGATTAAAAAATGTAACTTTGAAGCGATTTCATTATAAAGACAAGTTAGTAGGAAGATTTTGATTGATGAAAAGAGAACTTGTAAGAAGTTGCTTGAGTAAATGAAGTAGCAAGGAACTAAACAATTTGCAGCTAAGTAATGAAATGATTCAGAAATGTAAACACTCACACATTCATGAACACAATGATGTATAGTGGTTAGGTCAAATGACCTACATCCACTCTTGAAGCCTTCCCGATGAGGCTCTCACTTCCACTAGCAATCCTTTGAAGGGGAAGGACCAATACCTTTTTTTTACAACCCTTTACAAAGAAGTTCACACTCTTACAAGATTTCTCAAGAAGAAGAAGGAGGTGAACACTTAGCAAGAACAAGACTTTTCAAGACTTTTCAAAGACTCAAAACCAAGATTCTAACTCTCAAAAAAAGGGTGCCCTTTCAAGGTTGAGAAAGGGGGGGGTATTTATAGATCAAAATGGATTCAAAATTGGGCTCCAAATTTGAAATCAAATTTGAAATTCAGGTTTGGGCGGTACTACCCACTTTGAGAGGCGGTACTACCTTTGTCGTCAGATCGAGACCGACACTATGACAGAGTGGTACTAAGCTTGGAGCAGGCGGTACTACCGCCCGACCAAAGTGGCCAAAGCGGTACTACCGCTCAGGTCGGGCGGTAGTACCACTTGACACCGTTGCTACGGCACAAAGCGGTTTCTGCTTTGTCGCCCATTGGCCTTTTTTTGAATGGGTTTTGTTCAAGGCCCAAAAGGCCTAGTAAAGGGCCGGTTGGTCCCCTACCAATTTAGAGCAAGATTAATTCGAAATCCTTGCCCTAAGTACGTGCTAACTATGAAATTAAAAACATAATTAATAGTGATTTAAAGCCGACTTTCTTCAAGTCTTATTCGGTGAGCTTTTTCGATGAGACTTGGCGGTCCTCCGATATTTTCCGGATTTCTTCCGACGTCTTCCCAACATGCTCGGCTTGTATGGCATGCTCAACGAGTCTTGACAACCTTCCGAACCTTTCGACAAAGTTTCGCGAACCTTCAACGATCTTTGCGATGAACTTTCAAAAACTCAAGCAAGTTCTTGATTCGATCTTGATTGGTTTAACAACACTTTTGACGATCCTTCGGACTTTTCGATGAACTCTTGAACACGGACGGACTTGACCTCGGCAAATCACTTTATGTTTCTAACCCATCGTAGTTGATCCTACGCACACTTATCTTTGACAATATAGATTAGAACAAATATTTCACCAATTGATTTTATCATCAAAATCCGAGATTCAACAATCTCCCCTTTTTTGATGATGACAATCAATTGATGATGGAGTTAAACTCAACTCCCCTATCTATATGCCATATAATTGAGAAGGTAAAAAAGACACTTGAATTCAATCTTTTGAATTTAAGTCAAATCATATAGATGTCATACCACATAAAGCTTAAAAAAAGACAAGCTTAGGCATCAATACTAAAAAACAATGTACTTTAAACAATGTCAAAGTATTTACACCTACAATAAAATGCATGATATTAAAGAGTAGCTTATCTCAAGAGTAAGAGTTTTTAAGCACTTGCAATGCGATACAATTAAATCATATTTCACTTTAAGCATATTTCATCATAACAACAATTACTCCATCATGGCAAATTATATTTTTCTCCCCTTTGTCTTTGTCATCAAAAAAAGAAGAGATCACTCATGTGATTAAGTAAGCCATGGGGAGAGCAAGAAACCATTCAAAAAAAAAAGTAGTCACAAGAAGGAGGGTATCAAGTCAAAATTACGATCAAATTGAAATAAGAAAAGTTCATTCAAAAAGTTGAGTAGATGAAAGTAACAACACACAACATCATCCATACAAGTGAACAAGAGCATAACAGGACATGTGTTAAAAAATAGAGAAACGGCTACTACTAGGAGGAGGAACGCCAAAATGCCTATACAAGTGATCTATTTTGTGGTTCATTAGTTGCATTTCCTTGAGAATTTCAGTTTCTTTGTGATGAGATTCGATGTAAGGCAAGCATGATCGGATCTTCAATAGATGGAGCAAGAGTTGGCTCAAGCGGTCTTTGAATCAACGGAGGACAAGGCGGAGGAGATTCATTTCCCTAAAGATTGGTGTTTCAGGTTGCTCTTTCCGGTGGAGGAACTGTATCATCCCTTCTAGGTTGCCTAATCCATATGCCATCTCTAAAGGTACATCTAAGCCGCTTTAGAGTCTTCTATTAATTATGCTATATTTATCAGCCTTTATTACTTCCTCGTGGGGGTGACACACAAATGTTATGGGCAAAAAAATGAGTCTTGTGATCAACCCACCATATGACAACATCGAAGTTTTTAGAGAAAATTTCTATCATCTGTTGTCTAATCAAATAACCAAAGAAGTTGTTTTGCCTAGTCATAATCCAATACATTGTGCTTTCGGCTCTAACATACTCATTTCATCGAGGATGAAACTATTTCGGAAGTAGAATGTTTATTATAATGTGATGAAGTAATTTCGAAGTTAAACGGTAATAAATGCTCGCAGCTTTTTTAGGGATGATGCCTAAGTTAGGATTTGCAAAAATCATTTCTAAAGCTTGAGTGGGTAGCTCGATTGCATCCATATCCCATTGCCCTCTAAAGTAACATCCTCTATTTTTTTTCTTCAATTCCTAGTAACTCACATATAATATGATCAGATATTTGAATTGTAGTTCCTAACACATAGGTGGACAAAACATCATCTTCAATAATCATGTTGGCATAGAATAGCTTAACCAACCTAGGATAGATTGGTTCATCAATTTGCAAGATGGGTAGAGCATTTAGATTAGCAAACCATCTAATAGGTTCTAGGTTACCTAGGTCACCTAGATCAACATATTTACCCCTTATGTATGGTTTTACAATCAAACTTTGGGTATCCTAAGGCTACCTCACTAGATCTAAAAAAGGGTTGGATCAAATGAATCTCCTTCCACCCTTTTCCCTTTGCCCCTTGTTGATTTCTTTGGAGCCATGTCTATATCTATAGATGATGAACAAATGAAAGGAAAAAAAAATAAGGAAAAGATAAGCAATTTGTGAATAGAAGAGAAGATTTCAGCTATTACCTTGTTTTGAGCTTGAATCACAAAAATCCCTTTGATTGCCCTTTAGGAGGAGGAAGAATGGGTGGGAGAGGTTTTAGGAGGAAGGCAAATGAGGAGGAGAGGGCTTAGAGAGGGTTTTTTGGTGGGTTCTATCGCCGACCCTAACACCCCTTTTATTTGGGGTGTTAGGGTGTTTTACCTGCTAACTAGGTGATTGCTACCGCTGGGAGCAGAGTACCCAAGCGGTACTTATACTGTTTGTTCAAGCGGTGCTACCGGCTGGCCCAAATTTTTTTTTTTTAAAATTTATCTTGAACTTGTTTTTAGAGATTTCAAGGATAGGATGATGTCAAAAAAGAAATCCAAAATTTTAAGAAGAAAACCGAGAGAAGTTCAAATCGTTGAAAACCAAAATTTCAAAAAAAATCTCATACAATAAAGCTTATTTATTTGGGCAAGTTTAACATGCCTAATTCCCTCCTAATGAAGTCAAATTGTTCCTCATTTAAAGGTTTCATAAAAAAATGTCCGCTAATTGATGTTTTGTATCGATAAATTCAAGAGTAACATCGTTATTGTTAACATGATCTCGTATAAAGTGATGTCTTATGTCAATGTGTTTAGTTCTAGAGTGTTGAATAGGATTTTTTTGTAAGACAAATAGCACTTGTATTATCACATTTTATAGGAATGTTATTTAAATAAATTCCATAATCTTCTAATGTATTTTTCATCCAAATGACTTGAGCACAACATGCACTGCTGGCTATGTATTTGACTTTCCGTAGATATTATTGTAACCGAATTTTGTTTCTTGGAAGTCCAAGAACGAAAGTGCATGTCCTAAAAAATTGGCATGTTCTAGATGTACTCTTTCTATCTATTCTACATCCACCAAAAATCGCATCTGCATAGGCTATCAAATTAAAGTCATCAGATTTTGGATACCATAATCCTAGATTAGGAGTACCTTTAAGATATCTAAAAAAATTCTTTTAATGGCTTTAAGGTGAGACAACTTAGGATTAGCTTGAAATCTCACACAAAGTCCCACACTAAACATGATATCCGGCCTAGTTAAAGTAAGATAGAGCAAGCTACCTATCATGCCCCTATATGTCTTTTGATCAAAATTTTCTCCACCTTCATCCAAGTCTAACTTGGTGGAAGTACTCATTGGAGTGTGGATGGCTTTTGAGCTGTCCATATTAAATCGTTTTAACAATTCTAATGTATATTTAGATTGATTAAGGAATATGCCATTACTAAGTTGTTTAATTTGTAATCCAAGAAAGAAGGTTAACTCTCCCATTAGACTCATCTCAAATTCATGACTCATACACTTGGCAAAAGATTCACATAGTGATTCATCAGAAGAACCAAAAAATAATATCATCAACATAAATTTGAACAATAAGAAAATTATTTTCAAAATGTTTAATAAACAAATGTAGTATCAACCTTGCCTTTAGTGAAATCATTTGAAATTAAAAAAGGAACTAAGCCTCTCATACCAAGCCCTAGGGGCTTGTTTTTTAGACCATATAAAGCCTTAGTTAGCTTAAACACATGGTTAGGTAGAAGAGAATTTTCAAATCCGGTGGTTGTTCGACATACACTTCTTCAGAGATAAAACCATTTAAGAATGCACTTTTGACATCCATTTGAAATAATTTGAAATCATTACTACTAGCATAGGCAAGGAGCATCCTAATGGCTTCTAATCTTGCCACCGGGCGAAGGTTTCTTCAGAATCGATACCTTCTTCTTGGTTGAAACCTTTGGCCACTAGTCTAGCCTTGTTTCTAACCACGATACCACATTCATCTTGCTTGTTTCTAAAGACCCACTTAGTACCAATAACTAAGTGGTCATTAGGTCTAGGAACAAGCTTCCATACCTCATTCCTCTCAAATTGATTCAATTCTTCTTGCATTGCGATAACCCAAGAATCATCTTTCAAGGCATCATCAATGCATTTTGGTTCAATTTGAGAAAGAAAAGCTGCATGGGCACAAAAAATTTTTGAAAGAAGAGCGAGTTTGAACCCCTTTCGATGCATCTCCTATAATTAACTCCTTGGGATGAGCATCTACATACTTCCATTCCTTGGGTAAGGAAGTTTGGGAAGAAGATGCATCCAAGTTGTCGCTTTTGAGGAGAGGGTTCATTCAAATTCAAATTATCAAAGCCAAAATCATCATCAAAATGTTTTTTCTTAAATTCAAAAATTTCATTAAAAACCACATGAATAGATTCTTCTATAACTAAGGTTCTTTTGTTGAAAAAACATGAAAAGCCTTAGAAATGGAAGAATAACCAAGAAATATGCCTTCATTGGATTTTTGCATGAATTTTCCTAAGGCATCCTTTTCATTTAAAATAAAGCATTTACAACCAAAAAACTTTAAAATAAGAAACATTGGGTTTTTTTGTCATTCCATAATTCATATGGAGTTTTAGATAGGGATGGTCTCACTAGAACTCTATTCATAACATAGCAAGCCAGTATTCACGGCTTTGGCCCAAAAAAAAATATTTTGGTAAATTGTATTCATTTAACATGGTTCTAGCCATTTCTTGCAAACTTCTATTTTTCCTTTCCACTACTCCATTTTGTTGTGGATTTCTTGGAGTAGAGAAGTTATGATCATATCCGTTTATTTCACAAAAATTTTGGAAGTCATGATTTTGAAATTCACCTCCATGATCACTTAAATTGATGATATCATAAAAACCTTTTTTTTTATTTTGAGTGAGTTTACAAAATTTAGAAAAACATTTGAAACAATCACTTTTATGAGCCAAGAAATAGGTCCAAGTGTATCTACTATAGTCATCCACAATTACAAAAAAAAGCATATTTGCTACCTCCTAGGCTTGTTATGTCAATTGGTCCAAATAAGTCCAAATGGATCAATTGCAATGGTCTAGTGGTGCTAATTTGATTTTTTTTGATTTGAAACTAGTCTTTATTTGTTTTCCTAGTTGACATGCATCACATACCTTGTCCTTAACAAATTTCATGTTTGGGATGCCTCTTACTAATTCTCTAGATGAAATCTTAGAAATTAGTTTCATGCTTGCATGGCCTAATCTCCTATGCCAAAGCCAAGCATCATCATTCAAAAAAAAAAAAAAACACATTTCATTACATAATTCATCAATATTTATGGTATAGACATTGTTTTGTTTTAAAGCAATCATGGATATGTTATTGTTTGGTTTTTCAATGATGCAAACATTAGATTCAAATCTAACAACATAGCCTTTATCGCACAATTGACTAATGCTTAAAAGATTATGTTTTAAACCATCAACTAACAAGACATCATCAATTGAAAAAACTTGATTTGTTACCAATGGTTCCTTTGCCAATGATTTTACCCTTGTTGTTGTCTCCGAAGGTGACATACCCTTCTTCTTTGCTAGTGAGCATAGAGAAATGAGATGGATCTCCGGTCATGTGCCTTGAGCATCCACTATCAAGATACCATTTCTTGCTCCTAGCTTGTGAGTTTGTCTACAAAAGAGGATGGTTTTTTAGGTACCCATTTAATTTTGGGTGCCTTACAAATTGATCTACTTAATTTGTAATTTGGCATTGAGTTGTTTATGGTTCCTTTGGGAACCCCATATCAATTTTTGTGGACTAATTTTCTTGAGCGGACATTTGTAAGCAACATGTCCCATTTTACCACAAAAAATTACATTTCAAATGGGGTGATACATGCAATGTGGGTCCTTTAATGAAGGTGGTGGGATTTTGATGAGATCCACTCACAAATCCTATTCCACTTCTATTTCCAACGTGACCCTTGTTTGCAAGAATCATGTCCAAGCCCTTGCTACCGACCTTGAACTTGTTTAAGGTCTCTTTAAGTAACAAGTTCTCCCTTTTTTTATTTCTTCTAAGTGCTCACACTTAGAGCATGGGGGTAGAGAAGGAGTTTGGAGGCTATTGAACTTATTTTGCAATAAAGCATGCTCTTTCTTAAGCAAATTGAACTTCTTACTAATAGTTCTACATTCATCAAATAACTCATGAAAAGTTGATAGAAAGCTCATCGAAAGATAATTCTTCACTAAATAATTCACTAACCTCTTCTCCAAGGGCCATTAGAGCGAAGTTAGCCTCCTCTTTGTTGTTTTTGCCTCTTTGACCTGAGTCACTTGAATCATCCCATGTAGCCTTGAATGCTTTCTTCTTCTTGGGTTGCTTCTTCTTGGCTTGAGGGCATTCATGCTTGAAGTGTCTAGCTTTTTTTGCATTCGTAGCAAATAACTTGGTCTTTTTTTGTGTTCAAATTTATTTTTTTATGTCATTTTTTAAATTTGTTCCTTCTTATAAATTTTTTAAACTTTTGAGTCAAAAAGTGCAATGTCTTTGTCACTATCCTCATCACTTGATGTTCCTTTCAAGTGGTCTTCTTGTGTTCTAAGTGTCATATCCTTCCCTGTTCTTTGAAGGGGGGTTCTCAAGCTCTTCATGAGCATGGCACGTCATCTCATAGGTCATTAGAGACCCAATAAGTTCTTCAAGCGAAAAAATATTTTAAGATCCTTGGCCTCTTGAATGGCCATAACTTTTGGATCCCAACTCTTTGGAAGGGATCTTAAAATTTTAGTTACCAACTCAAAGTTAGAAAAACCTTTACCAAGAGCTTTAAGTCCATTGATGACATCCGTAAAAGGGTGTACATGTCTCCAATGGACTCATTTGGTTTCATCCTAAAAAAAGTTCATAAGAGTGCACAAGAATGTTGATTTTGGACTCTTTCACTGGCTAGTGCCTTCATGAGTGATTTCAAGAGTGCGCCAAATATCAAATGCCGATTCCGCAAATAGAAACCCGATTAAACTCATTCTTATCAAGCGCACAAAATAAGGCATTCATAGCCTTTGCATTGAGAGCAAAAAATCTTTCTTTCCGACTCATTCCACTCACTCATCGGAAGAGAAGATTTTGCAAATCCATTTTCAACAATATTCCAAAGTTCAAAATCCATAGAAATGAAAAAATCCTCATACAAGTCTTCCAATATGTATAATCCGACCCATTAAACATAGGTGGGATGAGTAATGGAGTGACCCTCTTGCATCTAGGAGTAGGCCATCTCTCTTGGGTTTTAAACCAATATGAGAGTAAACCTTGCTTGATACCAATTGTTAGGATCGAAAAAAGGCACTAAGGGGGGGGGGTGAATTAGTGCAGCCGGATTAAAAATGTAACTTTGAAGCCGATTTCATTATAAAGACAAGTTAGTAGGAAGATTTTGACCGGATGATGAAAGAGAACTTGTAAGAAGTTGCTTGAGTAAATGAAGTAGCAAGGAACTAAACAATTTGCAGCTAAGTAATGAAATGATTCAGAAATGTAAACACTCACACATTCATGAACACAATGATGTATAGTGGTTTGGTCAAATGACCTACATCCACTCTTGAAGCCTTCCCATGAGGCTCAGCACTTCCACTAGCAATCCTTTGAAGGGGAAGGACCAATACCCCCTTTTACAACCCTTTACAAGAAGTTCACACTCTTACAAGATTTCTCAAGAAGAAGAAGGAGGTGAACACTTAGCAAGAACAAGACTTTTCAAGACTTTTTCAAAGACTCAAAACCAAGATTCTAACTCTAAAAAAAGGGTGCCCTTTCAGTTGAAAAAGGGGGGGTATTTATAGATCAAAATGGATTCAAAATTGGGCTCCAAATTTGAAATCAAATTTGAACGTCATATGGCACACTTCAACGAGGTTTTCGGTCAACCTTCCCTAACCTTTTCTCGGCAAAGTTCCATGAACCGGGATTTATTTTCGAGGAACTCCAAAACTCCCAAGAAGTTCGATTCTATCTTCTTAGGGGTTCCTCATTAACACTTTTTTGGATCCTTTCGACTTTCATGAATCCTTTTGAACACTTGACGAGTTGGACTCGTAAATCACTTTATGTTTCTAACCCATCAGAAGTTGATCCTCGCACACTTATCTTTGACAATATAGATTAGCAAATATTTCACCAATTGATTTTTTATCATCAAAATCCAAGATCCAACATCCCTCAACAATAGTAATGTTGCCACATTTTCATTCGATTTACACCTTGTAAGAATGGCTTTTCATGCGGCTTTCAAGAGGCTTTTGGTTGTTCATCCACTATTCTTTAATGGGCGGACTATTACCTATTCGAAAACTCTAATGAGAGTTTCTTTGCTTTAATGGATTTGGATTTATGGAACATGGTTAAAAATTTTCAACTTCCAAACCTAACGAATGGTCGACTTAGAGAAAAATCGCTTTCTTTTGAACAGGCTATGGCGAATGCCTTATTTTGCTTTGAACAAGAATGAGTTTCAATCGGATTTCTATGTGCTAAAACCACTTTTGATATTTTTTGGCGGACACTTTGAAATCAATGACGAGGGGAACATAGTAGAGTTAAAGACTCAGAAAGTAAAACCTCTTATTGCATGATTTTGAGCTCTTCCTAATGACACCAAGCAAAAAACTATTGGTGATATATACACCGCTTACCTTGATGTCGCCAATAGCTGAAAAGTTTTAAAATTTTTTTGAACTTAAAAACTCACTAATAAGATTTTAAGATCCCCTCCCAAAAGAGTTGATCCAAAAAAAATAATGACTATTCAAGAGTTCAGAGACTCTGAACGCTATTCACTTGAAGAACCAACGGAATTTTATTGACTTATGAAATGACTCTTTTTGAACTTGATGAACGTAGAACCACCTTCTAAAGAACAAGAAGAAGGATTTGAAACTCCTAACTATAGAAAAATACCACTTGAGTGATTACTCAAGATGAGGACAATGAAGAGGACATTGAACTTTTAATAAAAATTTTAATAAGTTCATTAAACAAAAAATCTAAAACTAAAAAATAAATTTGAATGGAGGAAGAGGCCAAAGATGAAGAAGAAGTGCAAAGAAGAATCAAATGACTTAAACAGCTAATTGGGCTTTGATGGGTTTCACTATAAGGTAAGTAACTTTAACCCCTGAATTATTTTTGAAATTACATAATAATTTTTTTCTATGAGTGCTAATTTAGAAAGTAGGTAATAAAAAATTATTTTTCAAAAAAATATATCATGTTTTCTTTTAGCACTTTTTTTAAAAGTTAAAAAAACTGGACCATGAAAATTATATTGCTAAGTCATGAATGTTATGTTTAAAAATTTAGATTGATGCAACATTATGGGGTGATAATCATTTGATTTTTGTGTACAAGATTAATTTCATGAATATTATGATTTTCGTAATGGTTTTTTGATGCATGATTTAAGACATTGCCTAGGATTAATTCATGCATATGTATCTGGATGTTTCTTTTATATTTCATTTTTCAAATATGATACTTGATCTTTAAATTTTTTTTTTATGCTTAATGAGGAATTGAAAATGATGAAGATTTAAAACCTACATTTTGGAATAATGTATATTTAGACTCTGATAGTTTCATGACTAAAATTATTTTTTCATATTTATAAATGATGCATGATTTTAGCAAAAAAATTTGAGTATTGATCATCTTGTTATAACAAATGAAAGAAAGAATTAAAATGATTTTGATGATGCATTATGTTTTAAAAATGACAAGGTTAATGAAAAATTGTATCATGCTTATATGAAAAATAATTCTCATGAAATGAAATACACAAAAAAATAAGAAAAATATACCATCATGATGTTTTATATAATATGTTTTGTCTTAATGGTTTAATGACAAACTTTTATTTTTGAATTTTATACAATGACATTTTCATATAAATAATTTATATTCTATATGAAAAATCTTCCATTGATAATGATGAAACGGAAAAAATTAAGAGTTTGCACTATCTTAATGATTTATAATATCATGAGATTGGAAGTTGTTATGGGTTTGATGACAAACTCATGTTTTGGTTTTAAAATTTGATACTCATCTTTTGAAACATGAGCACTTGTTTAAAACAAACAACTTAAATGAAACATATTATCATGATAAATTGAATTTTCATAATGTGTTATCGTTTTTTTTTTCTTGATGATTTTGTAAAAATCTTGATGAAGGTTTTGTCTTTCAGTTTTGAATATTTTGAGTATCTCTATATAATTAAAAAGCGCATGCTTAGATAATAAAAAAATCATAAAAAGAAAAAATGCATATTTCTTGAAATTTGTCTATCTCTAAAGTTTTTGATTTTTCATAAAAGACAAATGATGAATTCATCTAGTTAATTTTATGAATCTCAGAATTTTTTTAAATGATTTTGATAATATATTAAAAGAATCATCAATGCTAATTTCTCATCTTATTGAGATTAATGATTTATAATATTTATGAATCTTCATAAATTATAAAATTTTGATTGATTTGTTTGATTGGTGAGTTGATAAATTGAACTAGAATGAGTTTATTTATATTCTGATAACTTGATAACTTGAGTTTTTCAAGATCTCTTACTTTTAACTTTATGATTCTCCCATGTTATTGAAGAGAAATGCTAAATAAATCATAAATTGTCTTTTCTTGACTTATTGATACCAACTTGAGAAAATATGTTTTGAATGTTCAAAACACTATACATGTGTAATTTGATTTTTTTCTCTATATTTCAATACCACTTATATGTTTCATGACTTGATGATTGAAATATTAATGTAGACCTTTGATGTATCACTTGTCATGATTAATACAAATTGCTAGCATTTTGAATCTTTGAAATGATTTATTTTTGATTATGAGTTTTAAGTTGTCAAATTGGTTTTTGAATGAGATTTTTTTTATGAATCATGAACTCTCGGTGAATTCTTGACTTGATATTTTTATGCAAATTGAAATATTTTCCTCTTGCTTCTTTTTCTCATTTACTAAAGAGAAAAAACAATCAAGTCTTTGATATATCGACAAGTGATACTTGAAATTATTTTTTATGATTCATGATGAATTTAGATCTATCAGTGCATAAATAAAAGTTGTTGCTTTTTTACTATCAAATGAATCATGAGCCTTGACATGCTATCTTTCAAGATATAGAAATGACAATACCTCTTTTTTTACTTGTATGCCTTATGTGGTAATCAAAAAATTGATATAAAAGAAATTTGCTTATGATAAATCAATGAATCATGATTTGATCTATGAGAATGATATGTTTTTATGCATCTTGATTTCTGAGTTTTATGATATTTATCTTAAATTAAAATTGATATATATTTATCTTGATCTTGCTAAAAGAAAATAATGAATCATGAATGATATTTTTTGTTTTGATCCTTGTTGAATTTACATATTGATATCCTTTACCATGGATTTCGCTGTTTCGAATACTTTCAGCGTATTCAAAAAAATTGAATTATTGATTGATGCAAAATTTGCCGGTAATGAAATATTATTCATCCCTCTTTTTCGGATAGTGACAAAGGGGATGCATATTTTGCTAGCTATACCACAAGGAAAGTGACAAATGCCCATAGCTAGCTAGAACCTTTGCAAAAAAGGCAAAATTTGGTAACTTCTCAAAATGAGAAGAAAGAAATCGCGTTGTATTATTTTTAACTATGTTTGGTATGTTTAAAAAAATGTTATAAATTTTATAATAATTACTAGCCATCAAGAAACATGAAGTTGATTACTTGCAAAAGTGGAAACCTAGGTGCAAATGAGTAGGACTTGAAAGAGAGCTAACTTTATGCTTCTAAAGCATGCTAGCTTATCATTATTGTTGCTTGCTTTGTTATAAATTTCATACCATGATTTGTTTATGACCTCTTGAATCAACAAGGCTCCAAACCTGATATGGGAGCAAAAAATCCATTGCACCATGGAAATTTGCCATTTTTGTTATGATAGTAGCCTCCCATGTAAAGGAAAAGAATTATCCCTGACAATCCTCTCTTATGAGATGTCTTACAAAATCTCTTTAAGAGGATTAATTTGCATAGCCTGTCCAAAGGAAGAAAATTCAGGTGTTAGGTATCAAAAGAAAATTTTTGCTAGCTTGTGCTTGAGAAGTTCTCAAAAAGTTGTTAACTCAAGAGAGGCAAAATCTTGCTCAATTCAAAAATATTTCTTCTCAAGGAATTGGTTACATTTTTGTTACAAAGATTCCTTGTTGAATTCTCCCACAAGATTATTTGTGGTATTTGGTCCTGCACCCCTCCGCTTTTTGATGCCAACAAAGGGGAGAAAGTTTTAGTTCTAATTATCGGAAAAAATTTCCCAAATCTTTGAATCCTATTTCGAAACTTCTTAAGAACGTTATATCAATGGATGCAAATATTGCTATCATGAGAAACAAGGTGCCATTACTAGGGCACATCCCAAGAATGAGATGGAAAATTACCATCGAAACACATCATGAAATGCACCATGATTGAATGGTGATTATTTGATGTTTTTTTGTAAAAAATGTTGTATGTGGTGATAAATAGGTTTCCCCATTGTAAAGATTTCATATTCTTGAAAAAAAACTAGGTGAACCTGATCAAGTATTTCTCCTGCATCCCATCAAAGGGTTTTAAGAAGTAGATTGGCTTCCACTTCTCATGCATCCTATTGATTTTCTTACACTCATGATTGTGGATTTATTCAATATTGTGATGAATGTTCCTTGGATGATCTCATCATCCAAGGGTATTATTAAACGAATATTGATCAAGGGGAGTTTATATCCAAAATTGTCAAACTTTAGAAATAATATTTTTTGATAATAGAAGAAACATAATAGTTGCATCATCACACAAAAAGGCGGAGATTGTTGAACCTTTTTCTATTTTCGGATTTTGATGATGAAACTAATCGAGGTGATTTGTTGTTTAACATGTATTTGAGTTACGAGGTCTACTAATGAATGTGATTAGACAGTTTGACGCCGGAGGAATTAACGCTATGCACGGAGGTGATCATCGTCAGATATCGATGCCGACAAAGTCGGCCGACCATCTAAGGAGGTTTCAGAGGGAGACTGCACGTCAAGTCAGGTTAAGAAGAGCGTTACGCCATGGATATCGGGAAGGCGGGAAGTCAATTGCCGCATTGGGCAACAAGTCGCTAGAGAGGGCGTATGTGCCAGCGATCGGACGCAGGCGCTGACCAATGATGGCACGCAAATCGAATGTCAATTGCGGTTAATAACCATGCCTAGATCAAGTAGAGTTTTTTGTTGTATTTGTACTAACTCTTTATAAGGATGAAGAGGAATAACTAAGATAAAACAAAGGGTTGAAGTGATTTAATGCGGCCAAGTCCGCTGGGAGTTCCTCGGAAAGAGTTCATGGAAGTCTCTGGAATTTAGGAAGAGCGGTTTTAACCGGCCAAGAGTAGGAAAGCTTGCCACAAGTTTTTCAAAGTCCATTTGAGGTTCGTCATCAAGTTTATGGAGTTGCCAAGAAAGATCTAAAACTTGCCAAAGAACTTTGGAGCTGCAAGGCAAGACCATCGTGGAGTCCGAGGGAAGCATTGGAGGTTCGAGTCTGTCCGAGAATGGTTTAAAGGGTGCATCGAAGACGCTATGTTTCACCGTAGTTTGCACGAAAGAAGAGCTTGACGGCACCAACTGACTTTGTAATAGCAGAGCCAAACGCCTTTAACCGCGGGTCAACTTATTTGAAACAGCCCCATTGATCGTCCCAGTGGGGGCAAGAGGAACCGCCAAGCTCGCATAGATGAGTGTGGAACTGGCCACCGGAGTTTTGGCCCAACCGAGACACACGGGCGGTGGAACTGCTGTACTGGATGTAACACCGCTTCTATACACACACGGGCGGTAGAACTGGCCGGTTGGCACTGGGCCCCTCAGCCATAGATCGAGCGTAGTACGTCAACAAATGATCACACAAAGTGTACCAAAGATCGACACGCGTGGCACCGCTTTGACCACTAGAAACTGGAACCAAATTGATTTCAAATTTAGAGCCCAATTTTGAATCCACTTTTTAGATCTATAAATACCCCCCCTTTCAGCTGAAAGTGCAATCTTTGAGCAAGAAAAGTTTGCCTTGAGCTTTTGAAGAGTTTTGAAAGGTTGTTGCCAAGTGTTCACCTTCTTCCTCTTGAGAGATCTTCGTACGCAAGTGTGAACATCTTGTAAAGGTTGTAAAAGGTGTTTGATCCTTCCCTTCAAAGGATTCTCATAGTGGAAGAGCCGGAGCCTCATCAGCAGTACCAAGAGTGGATGGTAATGACCAACCACTACATACATCATCAGGTCCTTCCTTGAGTCGTGAGCGAGACTGAATCACTTCCATTTCTTGGTCAGCAGTTCATAGTTAGTTCCTTTTCACACAAGCAATTACTTTCAAGTTCTCTTTGCTAAATCAAATCTTTCCTATGAACTTGTGTTTTACAAAATCTAGATCAAGAGTAATGATGAGCCACAGCATCTAATTCACCCCTCTTAGTGCCTTTAGATCCTTTCATTTTCAAAAAACTCAAAACCAAGATTCTAACTTCAAAAGGGTGCCCCTCAACAGAAAGGGGGGGTATTTATAGATTCAAAATGGATTCAAAATTGGCCCAAATTTAAAATCAAATTTGGAGTTCTGTTTGGGCTGTGGCATTGAGCAAGCGGTGCCATCAGTTGAGCGGTTAACATACCAAGCGGCATTATCAGCTTCCGTTAAGCAGAGAATCTGCCAAAGATGACGGCTGCTGTATGTGTTACCGCTCGGGTTTGGTCTAGCCTTTGCTGAATGGGCCTTTGTTTCGCGCCCAAAGCCCAAGTAAGGGCTCTGTTGGTTCTACCAATTTAGAGCAAGATTAATTCAAAATCTTGTCTCTAAGTAATTTGATAACTATAAAATTAAACATAATTAATAGTGATTTAAATCTAATTTTCTTCAAGTCTTTTTTCCGACGAAGCTTTCGATGAGACTTCTGGCCATTCTCCCATATTTCTTCCTGATTTCTTCGATGTGGGTTCCCAACAGTTCTCGGGCCAGCGTCACGCCCAATCCAGCCTTCAACAAGCTTCCAACCTTCTCGGTAAAGTTTCAGGAACCTTCAACGACACTTACACGAACTTCCAAAACTTCTACAGTCCTGACCGGGATTCGATTGTTCCCAAGAATACTCGGTTTCATCCTTCGATCTCCGGCGAACTCTTGAACCGGACTGACTTGACTCCCCAAGAATCACTTTATGTTCTCAATTCATCAGAGTTAATCCTCGCGACACTTATCTTTAACAACATGATTAGAACAAATATTTCAACAATTGATTTTATCATCAAAATGGGAGATTCAACATCACTCCTTTGATACCTGACTTATAGGTTTGAAAGTTCTAATCTAGTACAACAATTATTGGGAGTGGTAATCTAATTTTATGAGGGCTATTGAAAATAATAGAGGATCATCCACTCTCAGATCAAGGAAAGAAATATCCCATATGATTCGCTTAGGTAAATCTTCCCAAGGATATCATTCGATCAAAGAGAAAGATTCTCCCAAGGAGAACTTATTAGAGTTTAGACTCGAAAGTGGAAACCAGAGAAATTGATATAATCTGCCGTCTTATATAATGGCCTTTGGATATTAGATGACGAGGACCATAGGTACATGGTAACTAAGGTAGATGTGTCCAAAGGATCTGATTCTCATGTATCGTTGGGGGGGGAATGTACATAGTGGCTCAGTATCACCACGCTGAGTCGGTGAATTATTATAGAGATAATACTCACCGAAAGCCTAAGGAGCCTGACAAGTATAATTCACTGGCCTTGATATTGAGCTCAGAGGGTCACACAATATGGTGGGTAAGCCGCTACCAGTGTGTTCGGGATATTTAGATATCCGGCCGAGCTCCTCTATCTTATTAGATATCCAATAACTCCCTATATTATTGGATCCCAAGGAATGAGAGATCCAATAAGAGCTAGATTATTGGATAAAGACCCACAATCTAATAGCTTGGGTATTCGGATAGGCGAGATCCAATACCCAATAGGGTCGATCCATTGGTGGTCGACAGGGGGGCCTCGGCAAATGTGGAGGGAACCAAAGGCTCATAAAGCTGGGGTTCTCTCTTGCAGCTACCTCCTGCTCTCCTCTCCCTAGAGAGGGAGCACTACCCAGCCCTCATAAGGATAACAAGCTAGAGAGGAGGATGTTTAACCTCCTTCATCCTCCCCTTACCAGAGTCTCAGAGAGGGAATCTCAAGGATATACCATCTCCTCGTAAATACTATCAAAGCTCTCTTTCTTACATAATGCAGTAATTTTTGGATCTTCACAGATGCTTTAGTTTAATGAATGCATCGATGATGAAATTCAGGATGTTTGAGATGTCACTCGATTCCCAATAAGATCGAATTCTTAGATGAGCACTAGTGTAATTCCTTCTAGCCGGTAATCCAAATGGACAATGATGATGCTCCTAGATCACTGGATTCTCCCTTCTCAGACACCACAAAGCTACAATGAAAGCTAAGGAGGAGAGGAAGTTTCAGGAGAAAATGAGGGAAACTTCAAGAGCTCGCCTAACTAATAGGAGTTCTTATTTATAGAAGTCGAAGTATATCTCTTAACAGTATCTCTATTCACACTAGATCTTCATCTCAGCCACATCGATTCTATCTACTAATATCGATTCTTTTATCCACCTTCTAAATCGATCTCTATCCAATTCAAATTGTATCTCTATCTAATTAGATTCATCCATGTGATCCAAAATAGATCCTATACATCTTATATCTGCGACTCTACTCGTCAGAATATCCACCTAATGTGTGTATGACCTCTAGGCCCGCTGAAAATGAAGAATGTGAGTCGCCCTCAAACCCTTCTAACACACTCCCACCTATCGACTACGACGCATGCCACTACCAAGGTCCCCAAATGGTATAAGGATTCCAATTCTGGACATGTATTATCTTCATCATGTATAATTCTATTCCATTCGAGACCATATCGGTAATGGAATCAGTTCCATACTAATCCCTCGATCGAATCTTGGTAGAACTCCTTCTTCGATCCGGAATCAAGGTGGATTTTGCTGGAAAGTAAGCACACACACAAGATATTCATTCATAATACCGTAGAGGGATGATCCTTTTTTATTGACACACAATTGCCTTTTATAATGCTGCTTCTAATTTCGAGAATCGATTGTATCAGATTCGGAGTTTCAAACTCAGGAAGTTCTGACATCAAGAATGGAGTACTCACATAGCATCTTCGTGTTCAAGCTCCAAGGACCGCATACACCATCGACTACTAATTCGTCGTTGATATTAGGTATCATTAACCATATGCGATTCTATAAGTTAAAAGATCAATCAAAGAACCTATTCCTCCACCCAGCACCTCGGTGACCGGTACTCATAGTGTCCCCCCACACGCTAAACTACAGACCGCCCATTATATAGATGAGCATACTACATGCCAGCTTCTATCCATTATCTCGATATCCTCATCAAGTAACCTACACCTCAAGACATTTAGGATTCATGCTTAAAAGCAGAGCCTGGCCTCATTATCGGATCTCCTCAACATCCCATTCCCCATCAAGAGCGATCCATGGACACAATATTTCTCCGTGATAACGTGGAAAAATACCAAGAATACGCCAAGAGATCAACACAAAGATGTTACAAGTGTCATCACTCACGCGGACAATTATAGGCACCTATAACCAACATACTAACCAAAGATAGGTATTTTATGTGTTTCAAGGATCCAAACTGGGAGCCTGAAATTTGAATCATCTAAGCTACAAGGGCTGTGGTACCAATTAATTTATGCCGAAAGGAAGGTACCACCTAATACACATTGACACTGGGTGGAACTACTATCCAAGCTCGCTGCATCACTGCTCGAAGGTGGTCTCAGCCGTTTGACCTAAGTGGTACTACCCGCCGAGACACTCTGTGAGACTAAGCTCTCATGCTCCATCGCGAAGACGGGGAACAAAGATATTGTTTAGCTAATAGTCCCTACCAAAACCAAATAAGATTTAGGTCCGCTAGCTTCCTAACTCGAAATAAGCCAAATTCCAAACCTAATTATACTATAATCCTACTGACCTAGATAATTATTACAAAGCTATAATCGAATTTGTTGTCCAAAGATATCATTGGTCCACTTGGCATTTACTTGATTCTTCAACACATCATCCTCTTTAAACCCATCAGCTTAATCGAGCAGTTGTCCTCAGAATTGTGTCCCTGTGCAATTCTTTCGCCCAATGCCTAAAACCCATCACCAAGTTTTCTTCGCCAATATGTCAACTATCCATCCCTTCACCAACGCCTAATCTTCGGGACATATTCTCCTTCCCACCCAACGCCCATTCTTCCTACTTCACCGTTTAACAGACAAAGTAGTCTCGCATCATCAAAACGCAATTAGATTTTAATCACTATCAATCGTTTTCATCATCAAAATTCAAGATTTAATATCGACCCTGCCCTTAATGGAGACGCTGGTTCAGTAGTATCATGATTAAAGTTTAGCATCGGCTTTGTGGATCGAAATTACGCCAAGAAGACGAATATCATGAGATCAAATACGTCGATGGATCAAGCTATTAAAACGAATGAAAGGACGAAGCGCCGAGAGTTGGACAGGAAATATTATTAATAAACATAGGATTTGATTGTAATTGCGAGTATCTTGATGTGGAGTAGATGTTGAAATTGAGTTGATGGGTTTAACTTTCAAGCTTAACTCAATTAGGGGACCACAGTTTAAATCAAAGCGGAACAGGTTTCCACGGAAGGACAATTCAATAATCCGTTGGGTTAAAGCTGGTATCACCCATATTTAAAAAGTATGAAATATATTTTTCAAAAAACCCTGACAAAAGCGTTGTGGGGAGGTGGAAGAAATATCACAAGTGGTAGCATTCAGATACTAGCGAATAAGACGCAGACATAGTCTTCTGTGGCTTTATCAAGCAATGGTATTCCCAAGCAAGGAGTGGGACAATGGGAACTCGTCTCCTGTGCTCGGAAGCAATAGTATCATCCCTAATTGCTTATAGACCAAGAACCCTTAAAAATAGGAATAAAAAATTTTTAATCCATTTTAAAGTTATTTAGAACTTATAACAATTTCATTCCTACTGAATAATAAGAATTAAGAATGAAAAAATTAGAAAACTTATGATTGAAAGTGCCATAAAGCCTCTTGTAAAAAAAGTGTTGAGTACTCCTTCTAAGTCTAAATCCACTCTAATGGAATCACAGAACTTACTATAAGAGAGTTATAAATTGTTCTTTGCTTGTGAAAAAGAAAAAAACAATTGAAACAATGGAGTTGATATTCTACCATTGGAAAGAAGATCCGGCAGTAGAACCCGAAGGACCCCTAAATGAAAGAACTTGGTGAACATAGCTCACTTTTTTAATACGGAAAATTTTATTATTTAAACGATTCTTCTTATCAAAATACTAATTCACCTTCCTAGTGTTACACGACCCCTAACAAAAAAGTACTATCTTGACTCTAAACCGAACTTATAAGAACAATGCAGGATGCAAAAAGAAAATTAAAAAATGATTTCAAACATTTAAAGATAAGCTCCAAATCAAGTCTAGTAGAACGTTACACGAATCACCTTAACGCTTTGTACCCAAGTGAACGAGGACCATAAAGACTCAAATCTATTAATTTAAAGCAAATAGAAAGTTATAGAAATAAATCACCTAATTGTCAATAAAAAAAACTTTCCTCCAATCAAACATAAAGGAATGCACAAATTATTCTACAAAAGGAAAGAAAAATTAATAGAATAAAGAATTGGCAAATTTAAAAAAAAAATAATACATGAAAGAAAAAAAAAAGAAGGAAATTTATAAAGAAAAAACAAAAGGAGAGAAAATAAAAAGCAAAAGAAAAAATACAGAAATATATTTAAATATATATATATAAGTATAAAGAAAAAATTAGAAAATTTAGAAGAGTAAAAAAGAACCTTGTATGAGAAAGCAGGAAGAAAGGAAAATAGGAAAATTTAGAAGACAAAAGGGGAGAAAAGAGAGAAAACATGTATATTAAACAATTCCAAACCCGCAGGAAATTGAGAAGGAAAGCAACAATGGAGTGAAAACTTTATTAATTATTCTTTTCTATAGACTGCAATTTGATCCTATAAGTAGAAGATAAAACAGCAGCCTGGAAGGAAAATATATGTAAAGGAATACAAAATGGGGAAAGGAAAAGTTCGTAGTGAATGATATATATATATATATATACATATAGAAAGAGACATACTCAGAATTCTAGAAAAAAAAGTCTATAAAAGCAGAAAACAAAAAATAGGGAGATTTAGATCAAAAGGAATGCAAAATGAGAATATCAAAAAAAAGCAAAACCAGAGGAAAAAAAGGGGAGAGAAAAAAAGAGAAATGCATGTATGATAAATAAGTTAAAACAACAGGAAAAACGAAGAAAAAAAGAAAAGGGGACGAGAAACTTTTGGCCGCCCATTCTTCTATCATCCAGAATCCGTAATCGATATATAAAAAAAGGAAATTCTAAGAAGAAAATCTATAAAAAATAAAAAAGATAAGAGAAAAAAGGAGTCATTGTCATTAAACTAAAAAAAAAGCTCCCGGCGAGAATCGAACCCCAGGAATTTCGCTTACGAAGAACCCGCAACACTATGCTACGGAAGTTAGGCACTTTGCTCCATTCTCCCATCAAAAAAAGAATTTGGTATGGAGAAGAAAATAAATAACATAAAATATAAGAAAAGAGGGATCCGTAAAAATAAAAGCTCCCAGCGAGGATCGAACCCGCGACCTTTCACTTACGAAGCGAACGCACTACCATTGAAAAGTTACGGAAGCTGGACCGCATTATTTACAGAATATCACTTAATAATATTTATTAAAACAAAAAAGTTGCACCCAGTAACAACGTGTTACAGAAGTCCAGTTTGTTAGAGAGTAAAAATAAGAAAAGTTAAGCCTGAAGTCAACGGGAAAAAAATATGAGTTTACGGGGTGTCAATCAGTTGAGAAAGGTTATTGTGTTGCAGCAACGAAATCAGCATTAATAAATATTATGTTTAGCAAGTTGAAATCGAGATAATTATAATAATTAAGATTGATAAAAATGCCAACCTCACACTAAAAATATGATACCAGAAAAAATAATAAATAAACAAAATTGCGTGAAGTCATACGGGTAGTGAACAATATAGAGTTTTGTCCATTTGACGAGGTGCCACATTAATTGATTTCAGCAGGTCCGCCAAGGAAAAAAGCATAAGGGCTTCGAGCATCACGTACGGAATAATCATCAATATGGTGTGACCCACGGTGAAAAGAATACAAACAACCAAATTATTGCCTCCTCGCCAATAACCACAACATTTATGACTGCGCGACCTCTCAAAAGCTACATGCGGTCTAGGGTTAAACCATTAATTGCAGATTAACATATTTGAGGTAAATAAACTTTATTAAAACCACAACAGAAACTACCAATAGATTTGACACAGCATTTAGAAGCAAAAACAGAAATTTAACCATGTACTTCTGCAGCAAGCAGGCAAAGCAATATGTCCTGAGCTGGGCCTAGTCAGATGGAGTCTTGTGTTAGGCATTAATTATTCTGCAGCTCATACTGGGTCACCCTACACATTGCAATTATCTAAAATGCTCTTAAATAATGGAACATGAAGACAGGCCTTAAACACCAATTATTAGCCAACAAAAAAAAAGTAAACGCTCATCAACCACACATCAAACATCAAGTAGATGGTAAGAACAAATGGCTATTGATCAACCACATAATATTCTTATCACCTGAGCAACAAAGAAAATAACACTCATGCATAAACCACCACAATAATGGACAACAGGGTCGTGGCACTAAATTAGCTCGCGTTAGATGAAAGGTACATGTTAGTGACGAAGAGCCAGGCCATGGCTCACATCATAGAAGAATACACAGTGATATTCTAGAATTGTCCTGCTTCAAATAGGAACTAGAACAAAGGCCAGAAAAAAAAGGGAAAAGGATAACACAGCCCAGATTCTTTTTTCTATTCTCACTATCATCCCCCCTTCCTGTTCCAGTACAGTATCAAATCACAGATTAGCATATAAATTTTGTAATTAGCAACCCAACAACCTTTCTAGAAATTATTTTTTTGATGATTACATACCCCTCGGTTCCTTCTTCATCCTCTTCGTCATCATTCACCCCAGACTGGATTTGTCAGACCTGTCTTTGTCCCCAGCAGCATTACTTCCTCCCCAGACTTCAGTCAACCATCAGAAATGTTAAATAATTAATCCAAACAAATAAAAAAGGGGAAAAAACAAAAAAATTCAATTTGGGAGCTTCACCTGATCTCGTATTATATGCAGCTATCTTCTTTGGTATATCTGTCTTAAACTTAAGAAGGGCCTTGGGCATATAAGGAGCCTTTTTTCCTGAATTAGAACATGTAGCTTTGCTCAGGTACATAATTTTAGCAAGATCAATAGTCTAACTGAAAAGAAAGAAAAGCTACCATTACTTAAGGTAGCTTCTGACAGGGATTTTAATTTGTTTCCGGCTTTAACAACCTAATTAGATTAAAGCAGCTGAAATTAATGGTTTTTTTTAATAAAAAAAAGACAGATAAATTGAGAGATCAAACTAGTTGTGGAATTTTATTTCAAACAAAATGATTCAAATTTCTGTAAAATGGATCTGCAAGAGAGGGAGGAAGACGACTATTACCACAGAGACCGACTTGTTGTTTCGGGTTCTTCTCCCTTGAATGACTTCCTGAATTTTTCCTGACAATCCAAAAAAAAGGAGAAACATAAATCATCAGTATCACAAAAAAATTTAGATCCGAAAGGAAAAGGAAGGACAGGCAAGAAAAAAAGCAACCTCAAGGGATAGGAGAGTCACATGAAGACGAAGAAGGGCTGGAGGCCTTAGGCTTGTGGGATCCTTGTCCGCCTTCGACTTCCTCGGCTTTTACTAGCTCAGTTCCGGTCCCTTCTTGACCGAAAAAAGCCTTGAATAAACCCCCCAAAAGATCACAAAAAAGATCACCATCAGATTCCAAAGCCCTAATTTTTCAAGACACCGATCAATCCACCAAAGCAAACGAGCAAGAAAGAACAGACTCTGGTTACTATCGGCCTTCTTGGGGGCATCCACCTTCGATTTTACCTGTTTCATGGGGAGATTCAGCAAAAAACGGATCAGATTAAGTGGAAACGCTCCGGGAATCCCAAAATACAAAGAGGCCCGAAAGATATCGGGGTAAGGAAGCGAAAAGGACGAAACTTTTACCTTAAGATCAGGACTTATAGCTGGAGCGGTGGAGAGGGATGATGAATTGGTCAAGGCATTGGGAGTGGCGGTGGGGAGGATGAAGGGGTGAAGAGTGGTGGTGCGTGAAGGGTAGAGGGGGGAAATCCAAACCAACGGCTCAAGATGGTTGGGGAAACGGGTGACATAGGACTTTTGGACGGGATTTTCCCTGGAAACACGAGAATGATCCGCGTGATCTCTGTCCATTGGCTGTGGACGATACCTTCCTCCCTATTCTAATCCGCATACACCTGATGCATTGCCAGCTACCCAATCAAAGCCAGATGTCGGCTGGGGTCCGCCGTAAAGTCTTGGAAGCTTGGAATAAATCGTTCGATGGTGATCAGATATTTTTTGCGCCCTTTAGCCGGTCGTTCTAGCCGCAATAGTAGCGTGGCGCTACGCCGCCCAAATATAGCCGTTTGATTCACATCGCGCGGTCGAGAGATAGATGGGCGTGGAACGGTAGGTTATTCGTCACGCCGGATCGCTGATTCAGAAGAGAGACTTTTTGTCCTCAAACACATTTTGTTTAGTCGACCATTACGTACGTGGAAAAGCGCTCGTCCTCCAAATATGAATGAATAATCAGTGAGTCCTACGGTTCGTAAATATGAAGCCGGGTGACCAATGCAGTATCTTTGGTTTTTACCCGTCCGCAGTTGAAACTTGTTAGTCTGGATATCAGCCGCTCAGGATTGCGGGGACCACCAACAAACCGGTACTGACGATGTAAGTTACAATGAGTGCGGTCAACCGAAGATTCGTTATTAGATGCGTGATATGACAAAAAAATACTTTATATTCTTATAAAGTAATAAATTTTAAATCCTAACTGATTATTGGTAAGGAAATTTCTTGTTACATTGCTGTTTTTCCTTAAGATGGATGCACGGAGAAAGGAAAAGAATGAAATTTCTTTTATATATAGCTATATATATATATATATGAAATTGCTTAGCAATTTGAATTGTATAATTGCATCAGTCGATTTTAAAAGATATCTTCCATCTTTTATTTTTATTTTGAAATATCTATTTTTTTCCTACCACATTTTTTTTTAAGTTTTTCAATAATTTACTTTTTTATTTATTTGTTGGATCAACAAAAGTAAAGAAAGCAAGGCTGTTAATGACACAAGCCGGAAGTGATCTAACTCAACTAAGACAATGATAAATTGATTGAATGGAGATAAGCATGTCACAAGTAGCCTATGCAAAATATTGCCAATGAAGAAACTGATGTTCCTGGTGTAAAATCATGCATACAAACTCAAAACTGGAATTAATCGAGAACTTAGTAATATTTAGTTTATATATATATATATATATATATATATATATATATATATATATATGCTATATTAGTGTTGTATCCTCAAAAGATCCCCAAGATCTTCTTTGCAAGCTCTACTTTTATTTTCTTCTTTTTTTCTTTATTTACTTATCTTTTCCATGCTTTTCTTTATTAAATTCAATTCTTATTTATCCAAAACCATTCTTTTATAATTAGATAAAAAATATCAAGTCAAATTTTATCCTATATTAAAATGATAATATATCAATATTTAGAATAATCATGACCCAACAGATGCATGCCTAATTTGATCCGGCTACAATATCACATGAGTTAGGGAACATGTATTCTCTAAAATATTTAATATTTCGTAAACATTTTCCTCTACCTCCTAATTAATGAAGTTCACTTATACTTCAAATTTTAGAACTCTATTTTGATCCTCGCATAACACCTCAACATTAGAGTGCGATTGTATTGCGGGACATGCTCGCTAAATACTTGTTTTACATGTGATTCCCAAAATATCCTAAAATAGAATTTTGCTCTCAAAATATAGACTTAAAACCGAAATTCTTCACAAAGGGCTATATCAACTTGACTCTATGACGGATTGAAGATCAACAAAATGGATCGCAAACAATTTTTATTTTTCTAGTTTGACCGATTAACATAATTTATTTGAGCAATTTTGCATTTATGATTTCTATTTATGAAACAAGGGGAACATTTTTATGCACACTATTATATCCCATAATATTTCTTTTAAAACGTAATTTATTTATTTTTTGTCATTTGACAAAAAAAGTTATGGGAATATTTTCCTTTCTTCAACATGAGAAAAAAAGTATGAAAATCCACTGTTTGTTCGGTTTTGTGACGGCAATAACTGTCATTGTCAAATTGTTATAGTTTTCTTTGCAAAAGGAGCTTTTTACTGAGAATAAAGTTATGGTGTGCAAAGACCAAAGCGTATCAAAACGAACCAAAGACTTCAAATATCATTTTATCTGCAAAGACTTCAAATATCAAGTAATCCAAAGAACTTCAAATATCAAAGACTCCAAAGTATTATGTATAATTTTCTCCTCAAAGGAAAACATATGGACACCATTTATCGGGCGATACTTGATGATAGATTTAGCTAAATATCCCAATCAAAAAAGAACATTAATCAAGACCAAAGGCATAAATTTTGTTGATGTTTGTTGCTTAAAATATGGAACGTAATGTTTCAATGACCAATTATCTTATTTGGATTTCTATTAATGTTTTTTAAAATTGGTGGAATTTTTTATATGTATTGCTTTAGAGATGATCTTTTGCTCATTGATTTGTTGTGGAATCTGCTGTTTACCACTCAAAACATGATGGTCCCATAAATATCAAAAGACCCTCCATATACTTTTCCCCCCGCCATTTTTTCTATTCTCGAGCAGTTTTAAATTTCTAACTTATAATTTGAGTTTATTTCATAACAATTTTTTCCTTTGTTCATACTACAATGAATCAAAAACACAATTATGTGCATATTATCAACTCACAAAAAAAAGGAAAAAAAAAAGAAATCGTATGGTATTACATCATGATGA
>UBIG03000112.1:0-41431 GCA_900464855.2 Musa schizocarpa
ATCTAAATCCCCTAACGAGGATCCATTGGAGGGCAAGTCTGGTGCCAGCAGCAGCGGTAATTCCAGCTCCAATAGCGTATATTTAAGTTGTTGTAGTTAAAAGCTCATAGTTGGACTTTTGGGCCGGGTGGGTCGGTCCGCCTCGCGGTGTGCGGCCGTCCCATCCCTCGTCGGCGATCGTGCACGGCCTTAATCGGTCGGGTCGTGCCTCCGTCTTTGTTACTTTGAAGAAATTAGAGTGCTCAAAGCAAGCCCACGCTCTGGATACATTAGCATGGGATAACATCACAGGATTCGGGTCCTATTGTGTTGGCCTTGGGATCGGAGTAATGATTAAGAGGGACAATCGGGGCATTCAGTATTTCATAGTTAGAGGTGAAATTCTTGGATTTATGAAAGACGAACCATCGCTGGAAAGCATTTGCCAAGGATGTTTTCATTAATCAACAACGAAAGTTGGGGCTCGAAGACGATCGATACCGCCCTAGTCTCAACCATAGACGATGCCGACTGGGGATCGGTGGATGTTGTTTCTTAGGACTCCACCGGCACCTTAAGAGAAATCAAAGTCTTTGGGTTCCGGGGAGTATGGTCGCAAGGCTGAAACTTAAAGGAATTGACGGAAGGGCACCACCGGGGAGTGGATCCCGCGGCTTAATTTGACTCAACACGCGGGAAACTTACCAAGTCCGGACATAGCAAGGATTGACGACCGAGAGCTCTTTCTTGATTCTATGGGTGGTGGTGCATGGCGTTCTTAGTTGGCGAGCGATTTGTCCGGTTAATTCGATAACTAACGAGACCTCGACACGCTAACTAGCTACGCTGAGGCATCCCTCCGGCCAGACTTCTTAGAGGGACTATGGCCGTTTAGGCCACGGAAGTTTGAGGCAATAACAGGTCCGTGATGCCCTTAGATGTTTACAGGCGACGACGCTACACCGATGTATTCAACGAAGTCTATAGCCTTGGCCGACAGGCCGGGTAATCTTTGAAAATTTCATCATGATGGGGATAGATCATTGCAATTGTTGGTCTTCAACGAGGAATTCCTAGTAAGCGCAAGTCATCAGCTCGTGTTAACTATGTCCCTGCCCTTTGTACACACCGCCCGTCGCTCCTACCGATTGAATGGTCCGGTGAAGTGTTCGGATCGAGGCGACGGGGGTGGTTCGCCGCCCGCGACGTCGTGAGAAGTCCACTGAACCTTATCATTTAGAGGAAGGAAAAGTCGTAACAAGGTTTCCGTAGGTGAACCTGCAGAAAGATCATTGTCGAGACCCACTGACGAGGACGACCGTGAATGCGTCAACGATTGCTCGTCGGGCTCGTCCCGACAACACTCCGAATGTCGGCCCGCCCTCGGTCGGGATGACCGAGGGGATGAACTACCAACCCCCGGCGCGGATAGCGCCAAGGAACACGAACATCGAAGTCGGAGGGCCTCGCTGCATGCAGTAGTCTACAATTCCGGCGATGACCCCATTGGACGACTCTCGGCAACGGATATCTCGGCTCTCGCATCGATGAAGAACGTAGAGAAATGCGATACCTAGTGTGAATTGTAGAATCCCGTGAACCATCGAGTCTTTGAACGCAAGTTGCGCCCGAGGCCATCCGGCTAAGGGCACGCCTGCCTGGGCATCACGCTTTCGACGCCAGCCGTTGCTCCCTGGGGGGGGGCGAACGCGGAGGATGGCCCCCCCGTCTCGGAAGGTGCGGTTGGTCAAGAGCGGGCCGTCGATGGTTGTCGAACACGACGCGTGGTGGATGCCTATGTGCGAAGTCATACGTCGCCGGGACTCAGGCGAGGCCTCGAGGACCCAAGTCGTGGTGCGAGTCGATGCCATGGACCGTGACCCCGTGTCAGGTGGGGCTACCCGCTGAGTTTAAGCATATACATAAGCGGAGGAGAAGAAGCTTACAAGGATTCCCTTAGTAACGGCGAGCGAACCGGGATCAGCCCAGCTTGAGAATCTGGCGACTGCGTCGTCTGAATTAGTCTGGAGAAGCGTCCTCAGCGACGGACCGGGGCCCAAGTCCCCCGGAAAGGGTGCCGGGAGGGTGAGAGCCCCGTCCGCTCTCGGACCCTGTCGCACCACGAGGCGCTGTCGACGAAGTCGGGTTGTTTGGGGAATGCAGCCCCAATCGGGCGGTAAATTCGTCAAGGCTAAATATGGGCGAGAGACCGATAGCGAACAAGTACCGCGAGGGAAAGATGAAAAGGACTTTGAAAAGAGAGTCAAAGAGTGCTTGAAATTGCCGGGAGGGAAGCGGATGGGGGCCGGCGATGCACCTTGGTCGGATGCGGAACGGCGGTTAGCCGGTCCCGCTTCGCTCGGGTGCGGATCGATGCAGGTTACAACGACGGCCGGCTTCGGACGGATCGTTCGATTTTGAGGGGATACCGTCGATGCGGTCGAGGACATGACGCGCCATCGGCGCGTGCCCGGGGTACACCGGCGACCTAGTGGGCATCGGCCAGTGGGCTCTATCCCGACCCGCCTTAAAACACGGACCAAGTGAGTCCGACATGCGGCGAAGTCGACGGCGCGGAAACCCTGAAGGCACAAGGAAGCTAACGGCGGGAACCCTCTCGAGGGTTGCAACCGCCGGCCGACCCGATCTTTCTCGTGAAGGGTTCGAGTTGGAGCATGCATGTCGGGACCAAAGATGGTGAACTATGCCCCGAAGCGAGGCGATGCCGAGGAAACTTCGGTGGAGGCCCGGCGATCGACGACGCAAATCGCTCGTCTCGACTTGGGTATAGGGGCGAAAGACTAATCGAACCATCTAGTAGCTGGTTCCCCTCGAAGTTTCCTCGGGATAGTTGGAGCCCACGCGAGTTCTATCGGGTAAAGCCAATGATTAGAGGCATCGGGGTGCAACGCCTTCGACCTATTCTCAAACTTTAAATAGGTAGACGGCGCCGGCTGGCTGTTGTTGCCGCGTGAATCGAGCTCCAAGTGGGCCATTTTTGGTAAGCGCGAACTGGCGATGCGGGATGAACCGAAGCCGGGTTACGGTGCCCAATCAGACGCTAACCCAGACACCACAAAGGGTGTTGGTCGATTAAGACAAGAGGACGGTGGTCATGGAAGTCGAAATCCGCTAAGGAGTGTGTAACAACTCACCGCCGAATCAACTAGCCCCGTAAAATGGATGGCTGGCGCGCGACCCACCACCCGCCATCGGGCGCAGCCAAGCCCCGATGAGTAGGAGGGTGCGGCTGCCAAAAAACCCAAGGCGAAGCCCGGCAGAGAGCGTCGTCGGCAGATCTTGGTGGTAGTAGCAAATATTCAAATGAGAACTTTGAAGGTCGAAGAGGGGAAAGGTTCCATGAACGGCACTTGCACATGGGTTAGCCGATCCTAAGGGACGGGGAAGCCCGTCCGAGAGCGTGTCTCCGGAGCCCCGAAGGGAATCGGGTTAAAATTCCCGAGCGGGACACGCGGCGGACGGCAACGTTAGGAAGTCCGAGACGCCGGGGGGCTCCGGAAGAGTTATCTTTTTCGCTTAACGGCCCGCCCACCTGAAACGCTCGGCCGGAGGTAGGGTCCGACGGTCGGAAGAGCGCCGCCGTCGCCACGTCGTGGCGTCCGGCAGCCTGCCCTTTGAAAATCAGGAGGATCGAGTGCCGCCCGCGCCGGTCGCGTATACTCATAACCGCATCGTCTCCAAGGTGAACAGCCTCCGCCCATGGAACAATGTAACAAAGGGAAGTTGGCAAAACGGATCCGTAACCGGGAAAAGGATTGGCTCTGGGGCGATCGACTCCTGCATCGTTGGCTTTTCTCCCACAGGCGAAGGGACGGCATTGTAGTGGTGATCGATCTCTCCCAGGGCGGCACGCCATCAGAAGGGCGGCGCCCAGATCTAGGGCTTACGGTACTGTAGCGACAACCATATCTCCCCTAAAGGCGATCTAACTCCTGCAGCCGGCTTTCTCCCACGGCGAAGGGTGACGACACTGTAGAGGTGATCAGATCTCCCAAGGATGACAGTATCAGAAGGGCGGCGACGACATCAGCAGCGATCAGATCTCCGAAGAAGGCGTCGGCTTCTCCCCAAGGGCGGCGATGATATTGTAGCAGCAACCATAAATCCCTAGGGTGACGGTACCATAGCGGCGATCTAATATACTGCAGCGGTGGCTTTTTCCCAATGGCGTCGTTTCAGAGCGGCGACCAGAGGGATCAAACATGGCAGCGATGGCCCCTAGGGTGGCGATGGTGGCGAGAGGGTTGAAACGATGGCAAGGCTCCCTACCTTTACCCCCCAAGTTGCTCTTCCAACATATCTTTTTCGAGAGAAACTCCTTCGACCAACCAAGATCGAGGCGGTCGCGCTTCTAGATCACAGCTACCGCTCTCATTTCCAGCGATCCTCGGCCTTGGACTAGCCTCTTCAAGGCTCCGGTTTGGAAGTCCAGATCTAAGCTTGGAATTCTTTACTCCGAAGTTGGTCGATAAGAAGATTGTCAGATACGAGACCGTTGATTCAGCAGAGCTTATTGAGACATGGTCTATGGCGATTGTTGGCTATGTGGTAGGTCTCAAAACATCTTATTTCCCACTATCCTCATTTATCAAAACTTCGATGGGGAATATCGTCATTTGATCTTCATATCTTTGGAGAACGGATTCTTTGTTTGCAAGCTATACCAAGAAGATTTGCAGCTTAATCCTCGAAGGATTACGGACTATCCGCGGTCATCCAATGATTTTCTGACGTTGGTCTCTCGATGTCCGTTTGGAGTTAGATAGCCTACAGTCTATTCCATTATGGGTATCCTTTCAAGGACTACCTCTACATCTTTGGAGTCGACGTTTTTTATTGCAAAGTTATGCAAAGACTACGGGACAGCCCACTCTACATCGACAAAGCAAAAGCAGCTTTCAGACGAGATTAACATTTGCACGAGCATGTGCTGGTTTCTTCCGATGAAGATCTTCCTAATGAGGTTTTCTATCGTGATCTTGACGGAATACTGGAAGGTACATGTGTCTCATATTCCCGAGGCCACAACGATGTCGGCGTTGCTTATCTTTTGGTCATCCAAATGGAGCTTGTCAAGAAAACCCCAAATCCAACCACAAAGGTCTATCGACCACGCCAAGCCTCAAAGAACAAAGTGATTCTTCTCTAATGGCAGCAAAGACCGATGGTGGCAAAAACTATTGAGCATTCGACTTCGCTAAAGGAAAGCACCCATGGACAGAAGGACAATTCCAAAACTTTATCTGTACCTATAATGTCGAGCCTTCCACAACAGAGGTTTCCCATGGTACTAGTGGACGGGAGAAACATAAGTCGGGAACTTCATCTCTTCCAATATCATGGATCCATCCACACTAGCTCAACGAACTCAGGTCCAAGCAAATCTCGCTAGCAAGGATATTATTCCTCAACAAACTCAGGCCACAACAAACATTGCCAACAAGGATATTCTGTCTCAACAAACTCATGCTCCAACAAACCTCTATAGCCAGACTGCTCCAACAAGTACTATCCAGGATATTGTGATGCAACAATCTTATCGAGCTTCAACAAACCCCGCCAATCAAGACCACATGATTCAAGGTATTTTAAAGTTTAAAAATCTGCAAGCTGTAGATGAAGTGGATAAATATAGGAATAAAGCCATAAAAAGGTAAGGATATTGTGGCGGAGGAAAATACAAAACCTAAAGATAAGAAAAAGGATGGTACAATCCATCCAAAGTCGTAGGATGAATACCTTACTATCTTTTACTAATGAAGATAACATGTTTGGAATGTCAGGACTTAATAAGCCGGAGAAATGTCGGAGCTCAATAGAATAATCAAGTCGCCGCGATGTGATATTGTTATTCTAGTGGAAACAAAAATTAAACAATCGCTGTTCAATCTCAAAAGAATTTAATATGGTAGGACTTGAACTGTTTACCAATGACTCAAATGACACTTTTGGTAGAATATGGGTCTTATGGCATCCTAACTCTATTAATGCTTGGTTTATTTCGCTCATTGATCAATTCATTCATCTTAAGGTAGAGGATAAAAGAATGGGTCACAATTCAATTTCAATTGGTATATATGCTTCAAACAAGATGCAAGAAAGAAATACTCTTTGGTCCGACCTGACTAATATTGTAAATGGCTGTCTCAATGTACCTTGGATTGTTCTTGGAGACTTTAATACTGTTCGTACACAAACAAATGAAAAACAGGGTGGTAGACAACTTTTCGTAAAGCCACTTCAAAAGTTCAATGATTACATTGACACCGGCAGCATTGTTTGATATGAAATCTGTGGGTAATTGGCTCTCCGGAGTAATCAAGGTGCTGCTAACAGAAAAAATAATGGCTCGACTTGATAGGTGTTTGATTAATCATGAATGGTTAACAGTTTACCCAGATTCACTTCTTGAGTATGGTGTTGCTTTGTTTTCCTCGACCATTCTTTAATGTATATACACGCAGAAAAAGCGACACCAAGAGGCAAGAAACCATTTAGATTCTTTAACATGTGGAGTACTCATCCTCAATTTCTTGATGTTATCGATCTGCTTGGAATGTTAATGTGCATGGATCCCCCCTTACATCTTATGTCAAAAGCTCAAAGCTCAGAAGTAGCACTAAAGGAGTGGAATACAAATACCTTTGGCAATATTAACACCAGAGTTCAACTTTGCAGAAAGGAACTAATGTCTATGCAACATGAGCTGCAACTTCACCAAATGATGAAAATATTATCTACAAAGAGGTGAAGTTGTAAATAACTTCATGCAAGCCTTAAAACAGGAGGAAAGTTTTGCAAAGCGTAAGTCTCGACAACATTGGCTTACGCTTAGGGATTCCAATACAAAATTTTTTCTATGCTTCAATTGCTACTCGAAGGGCTATTAACCAGATCAAAAAATGCGAGACAAAGATGATAATCTTATTGAGAAGTTGGATGTGGTTAAAGCACACACACAGAGCAATTTTTTTATTCCTTACTCAATCAAGTGGGAAACCTAATAACATTCATGTGGAGCCGAACTAGAAAAACTTGATTGAAGCTATTTCAATCCTCAATGCCCCAATTATGGATGACTAAATTGTATGTGTTGTCTTTAAGTCACCAAAGCACAAAAGCCCAGGTCCGGATGGATTTCCAGCTGAATTTTACCAAACTGCTTGGTCTATTATTGGAAATGATGTGATCAAGGCTTGCCAACATTTTTTTTCTTCAGGTCATATTCTTAGAGAGATGAATTGCACTTTTATTTCCTTAATTCAAGAATGCAGGGCTGATTCACTAGAGAACTATCGAACCCATATCATTATGCAACTTTATTTACAAGATCATCTCCAAAGTATTAGCAAATAGAATGCAAAAGGTAATACACAAGATCATTAGCCCAAAACCAAGCTGCTTTCATCAAAGGGAGAAGTATACATCATAACATTTTGCTTGCTAATGACTTGGTCAAAGATTTGCATTCAAAAGCAAGAGGGACAAAAATATGTTTTAAAGCTGATTTACTGGGAAAGCCTTCGATTCAGTTAATAGGAAGTTTATCTATAAGATGCTCCTCGATATGAACTTCCCACAAAGAATGGGTTAATTGGATTCAATCTTGCCTGAAACTCCAAAGTTTTCGATACTCTTTAATGGCTCACCAATTGGTTTTTTTGGGAGCACTAATGGCATCCCACAAGGTGATCCACTCTCCCAAGATCTTTTACTATTTGCGATGGAAGGACTTAGCTGTATGTTGGAACACGCAGTCTTAAATGGCAGCATTAAGGTACCCATTCTGGTTCTGTTCATATATCACATATAACATTTTTGCAGATGACTTACTTATCTTTCTCCAAAATGAACCAACTTCAAGAAAGAACGGGCTACTATTATGAATGACTTTGGTATGGTTTTGGACTTCAGTTAAATCATCATGCGAAAAGTAAAGTATATATATGAGCCCTTACGTTGAGGATAATGTCTTTATTTTGCAAACTTTGGGGTTAGTGAGGGAAGCTTGCCAGTTATTTATTTGGGTCTCCCGCCATATCCATGCATTCACAAAACCCCTGTCGACCTATCTTGCAAAAAAAAAAATAAAGAATAGAATTTCTTCTTGGAAAAATAGGTTTCTATCAAAAGCAGGATCTAATTCGAACTCATCCGTTTCGGTATTGCACTCCTACTCTATATATTGGTGTAATGCATTTCTTCTACCTATTTGGACTTCTCCAAAATATTGAACGGTTATTAATGAACTTCTTCCCGAATGGCACAAATGATAAGGCAATGCATATGGTAAATTGGGATAGCATTTGTAAACCGAAAAGATGAAGGGGGCTAAACTTGAGAAATACTAGAGATTGGAATCATGCATGTGCGGTGCAGCAATTGTGGGATCTTTTGCAAAAAACAAATGTTCCTTATGGTCACTTTGGGTATCTGCTAGGTATCTTTCAAAAGAATCAACTGGGGAAATTTCAACAAGAACATACCACTCTGCAGACTTTGAAAGGAATTTTAAAGGCAAGGAATTGGCTAATCAAACACATTTCCTATGCAATCTCTTCCGAACTAGTACTAATATGTGGTACGATCCTTGGGTGAATGGGAAGAGTATATTTCAATTATATGGTGACAGAATACTAAAAGATCTCGGGGCTCCCAAAGATTGGAAGGTTTCTGAGTTCATTGCTAACGGTATTTGGTGTCTCCCCTAATCCTATTTCCCAGAAATGTTATCACTTTGGCCGACTATTATAGCTATTCCAATCAATGCGAACAACTCTTGGATAAACTTATTTGGCCTCATGACAATGGCAAATTTAGTGCCACATCTGCATGGAATCAAATTAGGCAAAGAAATAACAAGTGGGTCCCAAGCAGTTGGACATGGGATCGACCGGATCACAAAGACATTCCTTATGTACATGGCAGGCCCTTCTCAATAAACTACCTACAATAGACAATATGAAAAGAAGAGGTATCTATCATGTTAACCGATGCTCCCTTTGTATGCAACAAGAAGAAACTGTTGACCACCTTTATTTTGCTTGTGATTATACAAAATGGATATGGAAGGAGATTCTCCAATGATTTGAACTCAATAGATGCGCGAACCAAACTTGTACCAAGAACTAGGCTTAACTCACGCAATGTTTCTCAAGAAAAGGTCCTCTCACACAACCGCAAAGGTTACTTTCGAGATGCGCTATTTGGTGGATGTGGAAGGAGAGATGTAACAGAATCTTTAAATGTCAACACACAAACAATGCTCACTATTGAAAGAGATTATTAGAGACTCAAGATCCTGTATGGAGCAAGATCTCAAAAGCGAGACACTTTACCCAAAGAAAAAAATATTTTTATCAATTTTAATTTTGCTATTAGCTAAAGATCTTGGGAATGATGCCAAATTTTGATATATCTGGATAAACATTTTCTATTTTGATTATAATTAGGAGTTATAGTCTACAACATGTGTAGTCATAACTATCGCGATTCAAGCACTCTATGAGCTACATGGCTTTGTCTATGACTTGTATAGATAAAGCTATTTGTAGAAACTTTTACACATAATCAATTTACTTTTACTTAAAAAAAAAAAAAAGGATTGGCTCTCTATGGGTCGGGCACGGGTCCCGCCCCAACCAACCGGTCATTTGTCGGACTGCTCGAACTGCTCGCGGGAGAGCTGGTCGCGTCTTGCGGCGGGACGGATCGGAATGGCCCCCCTCGGGGGCCTTCCCCGGCATTGAACAGCCCATTTCAGAATTGGTACGGACAAGGGGAATCCGACCGCTTAATTAAAACAAAGCATTGCGATGGTCTGCGGATGCTCAATGCGAATGTGATTTCTGCCCAGTGCTCTGAATGTCAAAGTGAAGAAATTCAACAAAGCGCTGGTAAACGGCGGGAGCAACTATGACTCTCTTAAGGTAGCCAAATGCCTCGCCATCTAATTAGTGACGCATGAATGGATTAACGAGATTCCCACTGTCCCTGTCTACTATCCAAATAAACCACGACCAAGGAACGGGCTTGGCAGAATCAGCCGGGAAAGAAGACCCTGTTGAGCTTGACTCTAGTCCGACTTTGTGAAATGACTTGAGAGGTGTAGGATAAGTGGAGCCGGTTCCGGGAAGCGAAGTGAAATACCACTACTTTTAACGTTATTTTACTTATTCCGAGTCGGAGGCGGGGCCCGCCCCTCCTTTTGGATTCCAAGGCCCCTTAGCGGCCGATCCGGCGAAGACATTGTCGGTGGGAGTTTGGTTGGGCGCACATCTGTTAAAAGATAACGCAGGTGTCCTAAGATGAGCTCAACGAGAACAGAAATCTCGTGGGAACAAAAGGGTAAAAGCTCGTTTGATTCTGATTTCCAGTACTAATACTGAACCGCGGAAAGCGTGGCCTATCGATCCTTTAGACCTTCGGAATTTGAAGCTAGAGGTGTTTTAAAAGTTACCACAGGGATAACTGGCTTGTGGCAGCCAAGCCGTTCATAGCGACGTTGCTTTTTTTGATCCTTCGATGTCGGCTCTTCCTATTATTGTGAAGCAGAATTCACCAAGTGTTGGATTGTTCACCCACCAATAGGGAACGTGAGCTGGGTTTAGACCGTCGTGAGACAGGTTAGTTTACCCTACGATGATGATGGTCGCGATAGTAATTCAACCTAGCGAGAGGAACCGTTGATTCACACAATTGGTCATCGCTTTGGTTGAAAAGCCAGTGGCTTGAAAGCTACCGTGGTGTCGGATTATGACTGAACGCCTCTAAGTCAGAATCCTAGCTAGCAACCTGTCATGAACTTAGCTGGAATTGCCTAAGGCGTGAGGCACCCTTGCGCCAAAGGCGTGAACTTAGCTTGCGTTGCCTAAGTCGCGAAGTCACCCTTTGTGGCAAAGACGCGAACTTAGCTTATGTTGCCCTAAGTCGCCGCTTTTGCGATCTTGCTCTGTTCAAGGATCAGCCCACTTTTGTAACCTCTGCAGGTCCCTAAGGACCTATAAAAGAGAAAGAAGTTAGTTCGAAGAACGAGCAATGGACAAGTCCCAGGTCTCGCGAAAAGGGAAGTTTTTACAAGCAATTCGACGAACACCCTGTGTGCACAAGAGAAAAGAGGGAGAGGGAGAAAACAAGGCTTTCAAGGATGAACGAACAGCTGCAAGCTCCACAAACAGCCAGCTCACCTGGTCCTGGGCGCAAAAGACAAGTTCCGTAAAGGTCACGCGGGCGAACTTGCGAAAGAGATCTCAACGCCCAGATATAATCAAGCCCCATCCAGCCATGAATGTCGTTAGCCTCTTCGCACCTTTCTTCAATTGTAATACCGAAATGTGTTGGGGCTCCTTGGTTCCTCTCGAGAGACGGGAACCACGGGGGTCATTCCTCCCATCATACATAGGGAGTTCAAGAACGGCATCGGCACCAAATTCGCCAAGGCGTGCATAAACTCCATTCCAAGAATCACTTGGAAGTCGCCCAAGCACAACCATCATGTTGGTGTTTCCGCTCCAAGTCCCGATTTTGATGGGAATTCCCTTGCCAACCTGAGATTCGCTCGGCCTCGAAGTTCACCGCCTTCATTCCGGGCTCTTCTCTGAAAGTTCAACCCAAGTCGCTGTGCTTCACGATCGGCTATGAAGTTGTGGGTAGCGCCCGGTCCACCATTGCACGGGTCGTTTGGCCATTCAGCTTGATGTCCACATACATCAGTTCACTACTTCCTGCTTTTAGTACCTTGGTCTTCATGTTCTCCCCACTTGACCCTCGATAGCGTTCAATAAGACACATTGTTCCCATTCGGGGTCCATGACTCCTCATCATCGCTCGGGATTCAGAACTGCTTGAGCTAAGAGCAACAGCTTTGCCCTTGTCCGATCGGGGAGGGTGGATGGAAGCTGTCAAAGCATTGAGTGCCTGTTTCTGTGGGCACTTTACCATGTCTTGGTCCTCCGCGACAAGAAGCATCCTCCAGGTTTTGAGGCCTTGCCTTTAGGGCTTGGCCCTTTGAGAGCTCTTCTTCTTTGTTCGCCCCGAGCTCCTTCCCTCGAGAATGTTTTGGAGGGCGATTTCAAGATTGTTTCCTTCTCACTGGTCTTCAGAGGAAACAAAGTCTGGTGAGCCTTTTGGGCAATTGCCCCACCACATCGGGTAACATTCCTTGATTTAGCTCCTGTTGAGCCCATGGTTTCAAACCATCAAGGGAAGCTGAACAACTTGTCCTTCTCGAACATGTCCTGTATGTCCAGCATTAATGCAGAAAAATGCTTCACATAGTCTGGGATGGTGGTACTTTGGCGGAGTTGTCTCAACTTCCTTCTTGCACTTAACTCTGTGTTCTCCGGTAGGAACTGAGTTCTCAACTCCCGCTTCAAGTCTTTCCCATGTGTCGATTTCGACACCCACCTTGTTGGATCTCCTCCCAACGAGTTCGGGCCACCAAAGTTTCAAGATCTCCATTCAGATACATTATTGCTATAGAAACTTTGGTATCTTCAGAATCGGGCCTCAGAGCTCAAGTATTGCTCCATGTCGAATAGAAAGTTCTCGAGCTCCTTGGCATCTCTGGCCCTCCATATCCATGAGGCTCAGGTGCCCTCAAAATTTTAGCATGGGTGCCGCTGGTGTTGCCTCCTCCTCCCGCATTTAGTGTTCTTGTAAGCATGGCCACCTTTGCAGTGAGTTCCGCCACAACATCCTGTAAGTGTTGCACAGAGTCTTTGGTGTCATCAGACAGTCGATCGACTAGGGCCTCGACCTTGTCGATCCTAGACTCCGCTTCCTCTTGCGAGCTCTCTACCCCAACAAGTCTTTGTTGGTCATGGTAGAGTTCCTCCATGCTCGCTTCAAGAACATCCAGGCTTAGTCTCCGCCATCATTGAGTCTCTCCTTATGACTCTTTTTTCCCAGTTAGCTAACCAGATTGTGCTTCCTCGCTCGTGGAGAGTTGCCAACTTCTCACTCGTTTGTTCCGCCGCTCCTCTTGAGCGGCTCCAACAGCATGCGAAATAGGTGTGCACATGCAGCCCACAAGCGGCTGCTTGGGGGCAAGGGTCTGGCTTGCCCCTGTCTTGCTTGATTCGGCCACGATGCTTTGCCATGGCTAAGTTGCGGAGTTCATTCGCGTTCGATCAAGAGCTTGCCCACTCGATACCACAATGTCATGACCTTAGCTGGAATTGCCTAAGGCGTGAGGCACCCTCCAGGCCAAAGACGCCAACTTAGTTTATGCGTTGCCTAAGTCGCGAGTCACCCTGTGGCAAAGACGCGAACTTAGCTTGCGTTTTTAAGTCGCGCCTTTTGCGATCTTGCTCCCGCAAGGATCAGCCCACTTGGTAACCTCGCAGGTCCCTAAGTACCTGTAAAGAGAAAGAAGTTAGTTCGAAAGAACGAGCAATGGACAAGTCTCGAAGTCTCGCGAAAAGGAAGCTTTACAAGCACCGCGGCCCTAACACCCTGTGGTGCACAAGAGAAAAGAGGGAGAGGGAGAAAACAAGGCTTTCAAGGATGAACGCAATGGCTGCAAGCCCACAAACAACTGCTCACCTGGTCCCAAATAAAAAGACAAGTTCCCGTAAAGGTCACGTCTGAACTTCAGAAAAGAGATCTCAACGCCCGGTATATAACAGAAGCCCCATCCAGCTATGTGCCTCCGGCTCACCTCCTCGCACGCAAAACGGATCTATTTTGGGCTGTTTTGGGGCTGTTTTGTTCGTTCGGTGAGCAGTCGCTGGTAACGCTGCAGCTTGTTCGAACTTACATATTTGCAAGCAAAATGACCCAAAACTAAGAGAAAACATGCTGCCAAGCAGCTGTACATCACAGGTGTGAGCGACGAACGGTTCGTTGAACGGAGTTGGTGCGGTGCTTGACCACCGTTCATGACAAACGGGCGCCCGCCCGTCGTTCGCCTCCCCGACCCACAGAATCGCCTTTGACCCCCATGGCTCGCAGGTCGCCGGTAGCCCTCGTGGTGGTATAGCCACAGGCGGCCATCGGAAGTGAAATTCCGCACGGACAATGGGTCAATCCTTTGCAGACGACTTAAATACTGGCGATGGGGCATTGTATGTGGTAGAGTGGCCTTGCTGCCATGATCAACTGAGATCCAGCCCTGCATCGCGACGGATTCGTCCCCCTCTCCCCTCAAATTCACTGCCCTCACGCCGACGAGGTTGAAAGCGACAGTCGGCGGGTCGTAAATATCCGGACGGACGCATTGAACTTAGGGGCTTGAGGTATCAAGCGGCGCAGCAGCAGCTCAGCAATGCAGGAGCCCGCGACGGCAACCGAGTGCCTTTGATTCGATGATACGCTTAGCAATGACGGAGCGGTCACTGCAGTGATTCGACGACAGGCACGCGATGCAGGTCGATGGATGCACATGTTGTTGCGGCGTGCGCAGCGCAAGCACCAACCAATGTGCCAATGGCCCGTCCGCAGAATCGCGCTTTCGATGACAAACACAACACATCATTACCTTTGCCTCAATGCCCTCGGGCTTTGCTCCGCCTTTGCAGCGTAAGCTCAGGATCTCAGCACCTGTTGGCTTTGGGTTCGGACAATACAATGAACCCACCAGGGGGACGCCGCAGCCACTCGCTGTCCGCCCGCCGCCGCCCCTCGCTCCTTTCCGCCGACGGCCAAAAATGGCCAGTTTGGCCCCGCCCTTTCTTTGCGCCCAGTTTTGGGTAGTTCTTACGTGCCGCTTTAACGACGATGGGGAGCAAAACATCATTGAACGTAGCACCCCTGAAACCCCGGGTGGCATAGGGGCCGATGGGCCATTCGATAGCAGGGATGGTGTTGCCTGCCTCGCCCGCGCTGTCCGCGCTCGCCTTTCGGTCGCTAAGCCAAAATGGCCAGTTTTGGCCCGTTTATGGGCTGTTTTGGCCAGTTTTTGGGCAGTTCTTTGTGTGCCGAGGTGAACGACATGGCGGAGCAAAACGTCAGCCATCTCAGCACCCTGGAACCCCGGTGGCACAGGGCTGGATTAGGCGTTCGATAGCAGGGACGGTGCTGCCTCGCCGCTTGCTGTCCGCCGGCTTCATTTCCTTGCTTAGCCAAAAATGGCCAGTTTGGCCCGTTTTGGGCCGCTTTTGGTCAGTTTTGGGCAGTTCTTGCGTCGCGACGAACGACATGATATGCGAACAAAACGTCAGCCATCTCAGCACCCTGGAACCCCCGGGTGGCACAGGGCTGGATGGGGCGTTCGTAAAAGCAGGGCGGTGCTGCCCTCGCATTTCGCTGTCCACCGCGCCTCGCTCGCTCAGCCAAAAATGGCCAGTTTTGGCCCGTTTTGGGTCCGTTTCCGCCGGTTTTGGGCAATTCTTACGCGTCACTGGCGAACAACATGAGCGGAGCAAAGCGTCAGTCATCTCAGCACGGAACCCCGGGTGGCACAGGGCTGGATGGGGCGTTAAGATAGCAGGGACGGTGCTGTCCTCTCGCCCCTTTCCTGTCCGCCGCCGCCCGCTGCTCGCCAGCCAAAAATGGCCAGTTTTGGCCAGTTTTTGGGCAGTTCTTGCGTGTCGCGGTGAGCGACATAAGAGCGAACAAAAGGTCAGCCATCTCAGCACCCTGGAAACCCCTGGGTGGCACAGGGCTGGATGGGCTTTGGTATAGCAGGGACGGTGCTGCCCTCTCGCCCTTCGCCGTCCGCGCTTCGCTGCTTTCGCTTCACTCAGCCAAAAATGGCCAGTTTTGGCCCGTTTTTGGGCGTTTTGGCCAGTTTTTGGGCAGTTCTTGCGCGTCATGACGAAATTACGTGAGCAGAGCAAAACGTCAGCCATCTCAGCATCCTGAACCCCCGGTGGCAAAGGGCTGGATGGGCGTTTGTATAATAAGGACGGTGCTGCCTCTCCCTTTGCACACTGTCCGCGCTTCTTTTCTTCAGCCAAAATGGCCAGTTTTGGCCCGTTTTTTGGCTGTTTTTGGCCATTTTTTGGCAGTTCTTTGCGTGCCGCTGAACGGCGACGTGAAGCAAAACGTCAGCAAAAAAATGGCCAGTTTTGGTCTTTTTTGGCCTGTTTATTATTTTTTTCCTTCCGATTGAAATCTTCTTCTTCCTTGTGTGGCCAACAATGCGTTGTTCTGTACTTTCGCACGCGGTGTCTTGTCGCCGATTGCCTTGTTTGATCGGCCACTTGAGTCTTTGTTGCTCGTGGTTGGCGTATGGGCTGTCCGATGGGATGACTGTGTCAGCATGTGAGCTGTGATGGATTTGTATGCGGGGTGGGCTCCCTGCTTTTGTGCAATTGACCACCGACGCTGTAAAGTCTCTTCAATGGTACTCTCTTTCGAATGGAGATGTGTGTGTTGCCTGTACAATCTACCTAGTTCCTTTGGAAATAGACTTTGTTTACCTTCCTTATCCACTTCTCATGTCCTATCTGAATGAGGAGTGTAGATGTCCGTGCACCTTGTGTGTCCTCGAGCGATGTCATGTCTCAAAACCTCTCATCTCGAAAGTGGCTCCCGTGTTCACGTGGAGTGCTCTTGGATGCAGTGGATAAGAATGTACCATGGGTCTTTGGACTCTTGGCACATGATCGGGTTGCTTTTCTTGGTCGCCCCTTGACGGATTACAGCCTTCCCATCATTGCCCCCTTTCCTTTGTGGTAAATGGGTCGGCATGTTGGGCTTGGCGTCAAATGAGGACGTGCTACCGGGTTGATCCCCGCCAAGAGTCATATGCTTGTCTCAAAAGATTAAGCCATGCATGTGTAAGCATGAACTATTTCAGATCGTGTGGAACCAAGCGAATGGCTCATTAAATCAGTTATAGTTTGTTTGATGGTGCGTTGCTACTTGGATAACCGTAGTAATTCTAGAGCTAATAACGCGCAACAAACCCCCATCCGGAAGGATGCATTTATTAGATAAAGCACACGGGCTTTGACCACTGTCTGATGATTCATGATAACTCGGCGGATCTTGACGGCCCTCATGCCGGGCGACGCATCATTCAAATTTTGCTCTATCAACTTTCGATGGTAGGATAGGGGGCCTACCATGGTGGTGCCGGTGACGGAGAATTAGGGTTCGATTCGGAGGAGAGGGAGCGAGAAATGGCTACCACATCCAAGGAAGGCGAAGGCCGCAAATTACCCAACTCGACACGGGAGGTAGTGACAATAAATAACAATACCGGCTCTTCGAGTCTGGTAATTGAATGAGTACAATCTAAATCCCTTTAACGAGGATCCATTGGAGGGCAAGTCCGGTGCCGCCAAACCGGTAATTCCAGCTCCAATAGCGTATATTTAAGTTGTTCTGATTAAAAGTCGTAGTTGGACTTTTGCGACGGTCGGTCGGTCCATACCGAAGTTAAAAAGCTCGTAGTTGGATTGGAATGAGTACAATCTAAATCCTTTTTTGGCGAGTTTTGCCCAGTTTTGGGCATTTCTTGCGTCAGCGGCGAACGGCGGAAAGAGCAAAACGCCAGCCATCTCAAGAACTGAAACCCCCGGGGGGGGCTGGATGGGACGTTCAAATATAGCAGGATGGTACTGCCTATCGCTTTTCGCTGTCCCCCAGCTGCTTCTTTCGCCAGCCAAAAATGGCCAGTTTTTTAGCCGTTTCGCCAGTTTTGGCCGATTTTAAGCAGTTCTTTGCGTCATGTGGTGAGCGACATGATGGAGCAAATGTCAACCATCTCAAAGCCACTGGAACCCGGCGGCATAGGGCGGATGGGGCGTTCGTGATAGCAGGGCGGTCGTTGCCTCGCCATTTCATGAGACCGCTTCGCCCGCCGCTCGTTCTCAGCCAAAATGGCATGTTTTGGCCCATTTTTGGGCCGTTTTAATTAGTTTTGGGCAGTTCTTGCATCACGGGCGAACGACGTGGCGGAGCAAAACGTCAGCCATCGGCAACCACAGGAACCCGGTACAGGGCTAGAAGGGCGTTATGATATAGCAGGGACGGTGCCGCCTCTCGCTTCCTTTCGATGTCCTCCGCCAGTTTCGCTTCGCCTCGAACAAAAATGGCTGGTTTTGGACCGTTTTTGGCCAGTTTTGGCCGTTTTGGGCAGTTCTTGCGTCGCGGTGAACGGCGTGAGGAGCAAAACGTCGACCATCCCACACCCTGGAACCCCCGGGGTGGCAGGGCTGGATGGGGTTCGTTAGATAGCAGGACGACGGTGTTGCCTCTCGCCATTATTGTCGCCGGCTCGCCGCTAGCTCGCTCACCAAAATGGCCACTTTTGGTCCGTTTTTGGCCAGTTTTGGCCAGTTTTTGGGCAGTTCTTGCGTCGCGCGAACGACGGCGTAAAACGCGAAAAAAGCATCCATATCGACTCCCTGGAACCCCGGGGGTAGGGGCTGGATGGGGCGTTGGATGAGGGGTCATTGCCTTTCGCCGGCTCGTCTGTCGCCACTTCGCTTTCAACCAAAATGGCCAGTTTGGCCCGTTTTGGCAGTTTTTGGCAGTTCTTTGCGTGCCGCTGACAAACGACATGAGCCGGAGCAAAAGCGTCAGCCATCTCAGCACCCTGGAACCCCGGGTACTGGGGGCTGATGGGGCGTTAAATATAGGGGCCGGTGCTGCCTCTCGCTTTTGCTTTCATTATCCTCGCCGCGCCCGGCTTCGCCGTAAAAAATCGGCCATTTTGTCCAATTTTGGCAGTTCTTGCGTCGCCGCGCGAACGACATCAGTAGAGCAAAACGTCAGCCATCCAACCCTGGAACCCCAAAACATGGCTGGATGGGGCGTTAGAAGGAAAAATGCTGCCTCTCGCCGCCATCTGCCTTTCGCCATTTCGCCCCTTTCGATAAAAATGCCAGTTTTTGGCCGTTTTTGGCCAGTTTTGGCTGGTTTTGGCAGTTATTCGATGCGTGAACGACATGAGCGGATGGCAAAACGCAAACGTATCTCAGCACCATCGGAACCCCGGGACGCACAGGGCTGGATGGGGCGTTAGATAGCAGGATCGGTGCTGCCTAAGCAGCTCACTGTCACTGTCCGCTTGCTAGCGCTGCTCAACCAAAAATGTCAATTTTGGCCCATTTTGGCCAGTTTTGGCCAGTTTTTGGAGGCAGTTCTTCGTCGCCGATGATCGGCGCATGGAGCAAAAACGTCACCATCTCATTTTCCGGAACCCCGGGTGTGCCGGGGCTGGATGGGGCGTTCGTGATAGCAGGGACGGTGCTGCCTTCCGGCCCGCTCGCTGTCACCCGCTTCGCTTCGCTCGCCAAAAATGTCGAGTTTTGGCCCGTTGCGGGCAGTTTTGGCCAGTTTTTTTGGGCAGTTCTTGCGCGTGCGCGACGAACGACGGAGTGGAGCAAAACGTCAGCCATCTCAGCAGGCCCTGAACCCCCGGTATTGTACGGGGTTAAATGGGGCGTTCGATATAGCAGGGGCGGTGCTGCCTCAAACCCGGCTCCGCTGTCGCCCGCTCGTTTCGCTCAACCAAAATGGTCAGTTTTGGCCTGTTTTTGGGCTGTTTTGGCCCAGTTTTTGGGCAGTTCGTTCTAAGGCGGCGAACATATGAGCGAAACAAAGCGATCAGCAAAAAATGGCCAGTTTTGGTCTGTTTTGGCCTGTTTATGGGACGTTTTTTCCCGATTGAAATCTTCTTCTTCCTGTGTGGCCCAACAATGCGTGCTTCGTACTTCTTTGTGCTTTTGCGGTGTCTTGTCAAATGATTCCTATTTGATCGGCCACTTGAGTCTTTGTTGCTCGTGGTTGGCGATGGGCTATTCGGATGGGATGACTGTGTCGGCATGTGATGATGATGATTTGTGCCGCCGGTGGGGCTCTGCTTTTGTGCAGTTGACCAGCCGTTCAAATCTCTTCAATGGTACTCGCTTGAACGCAGCGAGTTGTGTGTTGCCGGTACAATCTACCTAGTTTCTATGGAAATAGACATTGTTTACCTCATTATCCACTTCATGTCCCATGTAATGAAGGAGGGTCGATGTCCGTGCACCTTGTGTGTCCTCGAACAATGTCATGTCTCAAACCCTCGCCCTCGGTGGCTCCGGTGTTCCGTGAGTTCTTGGATTGATGGATAAGAATACCATGGGTCTTTGGACTATTGGCACATGATGGGTTGGCTTTCTTGGTCGCCTTCGATGGATGATGACCTTCCCATCATTACCCCCCCCTTTCCTTAATGGTAATGGGGCATGCATGTTGGTCTTGGCGATAGGGACATGCTACGGTTGATCCTGGTAGTCATATGCTTGTCTCAAAGATTAAGCCATGCATGTGAAAGTATGAACTATTTCAGACTGTGAAACGACGAATGGCTCATTAATCGATTATAGTATGTTTGATGGTGCGTACTACTCCGGATAACCGTAGTAAATTCTAAAACTATCGTGCAGACAAAACCCCGACTTTTAGGAAGGATGCATTTATTGATAAAAGCGGCGTGGGCTTTGCCCTGCTCGATGATTCATGATAACTCGACGGATTGCCCGGCCTCGTCGGGCATCTTATCATTCAAATTCTGCCCTATCAACTTTTCGATGGTAGGATAGGGGCCTACCATGGTGGGTGACGGGAGGAGAATTAGGTTCGATTCCGGGAGCCCGAGAAATTGGCTACCATCCAAGGAAGGCAGCGAGGCTTGCAAATTACCCAATCCGACAGGGGGAGGTAGTGACAATAAATAACAACTCTTAGGGCTCTTGGTGGTAATTGGAATAGTACAATCTAAATCCCTTTAAGGATCCATTGGAGGGCGTTAGGGTGCCGGCAGTCAGCGGTAATTCCACTCCAATAGCGTATATTTAAGTTGTTGCGCTAAAACTTCGTAGTTGGACTTTGGGGCGGCCGGGTCGGTCGCCTGAGTGTGCCATTCCGTCCCATCCTCTGTCGTCCGATCATTTCTGGCCTTAACTAGCGGGGTCGTACCTCGCACTTTTGTTTGAAGAAATTAGAGTGCTCAAAGCAAGCCCACACTCTGGATACATTAGCATGGGATAACATGCAGGATTTGGGTATTGTGTTGGCCCTGGGATCGGAGTAATGATTTTAAGAGGACGGTCGGGGGCATTCATATTTCATAGTTAGAGGTGAAATTCTTGGATTTGAAAGACTAACCACTAAAAGCATTTGCCAAGGATGTTTTCATTAATCAAAGAAACCAAAGTTGGGGCTCAAGACGATCAGATACCTCATCCTAGTCTCAACCATAAACGATCCCGAGCCGGGATGGCGGATGTTGCTCTTGGGGACTCCTTTGCACCTTATGAGAAATCAAGTCTTTGGGTTCAGGGGGGAGTATGGTCATAAGGCTAAAACTTAAAGGAATTGATGGAAGGGCACCACAGAGGTGGAGCCCTGACTTATTTGACTCAACACGGGAAACTTACAGGTCAGATATAGCAAGGATTGACAGAGGAGAGCTCTTTCTTGATTCTATGGGTGGTGGTGGCCATTCTTAGTTGGTGGAGCGATTTGTGCAGTTAATGCGATAACGAAGCGATACTCGACTGCTAACTAACTCACAGCGGATCCCTCCTGACCCAGCTTCTTAGAGGGACTATGGCGTTTAGGCCACGGAAGTTTGAGGGCAATAACAGGCCCAGATGCCCTTAGTGTTAGGATCGAGCACTAAGAGGGGGGTGAATTAGTGCAGCGGATAACTTTCTGCCATTAAAACCGAAGCGTTTGAATGATAAGGACAACTCTGTATGAGAGTTGATACTAAGCAAGGTTTCAGTCAATCCCATGCAAGCAGTTTGCAGCAAGGATGAAAACCAGAATATCGGTAAAACTGAAATCGATGTTGCAAGAAACAGAGATTTACGTCTATGTCGATTATTAAATCACTTGTTTGACAGAAGTATAAAGACAGTTGCGCTGCTATTGTATACAAAAAAGTAATCTGCAAAAAGCAGAAACGTCTAAGGAGAATTCGTCTAAATAAATTCGTCTAAAACACAGATTTTCGTCTAAAGTTTGAAACTCGTTTGTAAAATCGCAGAAAGGCAGTATGCAGTTGAAATCAAGATGTGGCGTAAACTAAAATCTGATGTTTGTATGAGGAAAGCCGATTTCACGTCTAAATGCAGTTTTACGTCCAAACGCGGTTTCGTCTAAATGCAGTTTTATCGCCTAAACGCAGTTTTTTGCGTCTAAACGCGTTTTCGTCTAAAGCTATTTTCGTCTAAAACGTAGTTTCACGTAAACGCGAGTTTTGCGTCTAAACGCTGTTTTACGCCTAAACGCAGTTTTACCGCCAAAGCGTAATTTTTACGTAAACGCAGTTTTGAATTTTGAAAAGCGTTTTATGAATATGCAGAAGGCAATTTGCAGTTATAAATGGAATCAAACGTAGGCATAAACTGCAGCGTAAAGATCGCACGAAGACACGCATTTACGCCTGAATGCAGATTCAGGAAAGATCAGATTTTAGAGACTCGTGCTGTAAAAGCATGAAGGCAGTAGCTATGTAGGAGGTTTGCAGTAATGATAAAGTGCTCAAGTAAAAGCAAACCAGAGATTTAGAGTGGTTCATTCCGGTCTTGACCTACTCCACTTTGGCTTCCTCCTCCGACGAGGTCACCGGCGTCAACCAGCTGCCTTCCTTCAATGGGGCTGAAGGCTAACTGCCCTTTATAGTTTCTCTCCTTTGGCGGGCTGGGGAGACAACCCTTACAGATCCTTTCCCTCCTCTCTTTACAACTCAAGACTTGAAGAAGCAGAAAGAAGAGAACTTTTGGACTTTACACAAATTTGGGCTCTTGGAATCGAAAAGATCAAGAATTCGTGTGGATCTGTGTCTTTTCAATGCTGAATGGTGGGGAGTTTTAGGCCCCAACCCAATTCAAATTTGGACTCAAAGCGATCAAATCCGAATTCCCCGGATCAGGGATTACACCTCTTGATGGAGGTTTGCACCTTTTGCGAGCTCAGATCGAGCCCAGGCGGTTGCACTCTTTGGTTGCACGCCTGAGTCTGGCTCGAAGAAGACGAGCCCAAAGCGGTGCCACCTCTTCGACCGAGGCGGTTGCACCTCTGCACTGGCTTTCAAGACCGGCTTTCAGGCGGTGCTACCTCTGTCGGGAGGATTGCACCGATCAGCTCGAACTTCGAGCTCGGGCGGTTGCACCTCTGGCTGGGGCGGTTGCACGCTTAATCTCTGTGGGAGACACAGCTCCGGCGGTTGCACCTCCGGCCTAGGCAGTTTTACGCACCGGTGTAATCGGGTCCCAATAGTTGGCTCCATTTAGGCCCAATTTCAATCATTTTCAAAGGGGGCCCAATTTCCTAAGATTAAGCTAATGGGATCACCTCCCATTTTCAAGCTTAATCAATGTGCTAACCACGATTAAATCTAAGACAATTTCTGAGCTTTTGCTCCGATCGTCAATCGCTTCTTCCGGAAGGTTTCGGCGAACTTCGTCGATCATCCGATGAACCTAGGTGATTCTTCTGGCGGGACATCCGCAAACTCCTGGACTTTTGCGATGATCCACTTGGCGAAGTTCCGGCGAGCCCGTAAACAAGCTTACGGACTTCTGGGATCTGTTCTGAACCTCCGACGACCGGCCAGGAACTTTCATTGAACTCCTCGAACTCCCAGCGTGATCATGATCTTGACCGGCCAACTCCTGCTGCTTGTCTAACTTTCATCGTAGTTAATCCTACACACCCTTATCTCAACACATAGATTGAACAACAAATGACAATTGACTTCATCATCAAAATCGAGATTCAACAATCTCCCCTTTTTGATGATGACAATCAATTGATAATGGGTTATCCTAACTCCCCTATCTATATGCCATGGTTGAGATAAGTCAATTGAATTCAAGACCTAAAGAATTCAAAGTGGCGTGATGATAAGTTAGATCAGTTAAACTTATCAATAGCCCCCATCATGATACCCATCATGATGTATCTCTTCAAGAATGATGTCAAGTTTGTATGATTGTAACTATTCATCATGTAATCATATAAAGCTCGCGAAGGACTATTACATGATGCACACATTTGAGATTTTCTAGCAAGTTTGCATTTACTTCACAAGATAGGATATCAACTCAAGACATAATGCAAACTATAGCACATGTTCATATATCTCTTTGGTGATGCAAGGATGGCATAATCATAACATTGTTTATAGCATCACTCAAGTATTTTACCAACTATGACATAGACATGGCAGTGTTTATCAATTCATATGTTTCTCCCCTTTGTCATCAACAAAAAGCATGATAGCATTATCAAAAGCATGGTAGATGTGATTCAGCGAGGTTATCACACACATAAAGGAAACGCATGACATATAATACTTTGAATATCTCTTTTTTCATTTGTATAATTCGTTGCTTGAGGGAGGAAAGTCATTTTTCAAAAAGTTTTCATAAGAGTGTCAGGGAAAATTTCATTTTTTAGCATTCAAATAGAAAAAATGAACTTCTTACATGCATTAGGTTATGTTAAGCTACTGATTTTTAAAAACATTTGTCACATAATTTTCAACATGTTATTTGATCAAGTGATGCAAGGCATGTAATAGTTATAACATCGAAAAATAATTTTTAACTAGTTTAAGTATTAGGACACATCAACATTCCTAATTCTCTTCTTATGTAATCAAATTGTTCTTCACATAGGGGTTTTGTAAAGATATCAATTAGTTGATGTTTGGTATCAATGAACTCTATGGTTTACATCATGATTAGTGACATGATCTCGTATAAAGTGATGTCTAATATCAATATGTTTTGTTCTTGAGTGTTGTATAGGATTTTTAGTTAAGCATATTGCTTTCGTGTTATCACATTTAATGGGAATATCTTTAAGATTAACTTTGTAATCTTCTAAAGTGTTTTCATCCATACAACTTGTGCACAACATGCACTTGCTACAATATATTCAGCTTCGGTTGTTGATAAAACAACGAGCTTTGTTTCTTAGATGACCAGGATACAAGGGCATGTCTAAAATTGACATGATCGATGTGCTTTTTCTATCTAGTCTACAGCCATGAAGTCCGCATCAGCATAAGCTATTAATTCAAAAATTTTCTGATTTTGGTACCCATAATCCTAGATTTGTGGTTTCCATTAAGATATCTAAGTATTCTTTTGACTGCTTTGAGATGAGATATCTTGGGGTTTGATTGAAATCTAGCACAAAGTCCTACACTGAAACATAATGTCTGGTCTGGTGGCGTTGAGGTAAAAGTAAACTTCCTATCATACCCCTATGGGTTTTTTTGATCAAGCTTTCTCCATTCTCATCAATTTCTAACTTAGTGGAGGTGCTCATAGGGGTGTTAATGGCTTTTTGAGTTATTCATATTGAACTTCTTTAGCAAACTCATAGCATATTTGGTTTGACTAATAAAGATGCCATTGCTTAGTTGTTTGATTTGTGAGCCTAAGAAGAATGTTAACTCTCCCATTAGACTCATTTCAATTCACGACTCATAGTTTTCATGAAAAGGATTCACAAAGAGATTCATTCGTAGAACCAAAGATAATATCATCAACATAAATTTGAACAATGAGAAAATTGTTTTCAAAGTTCTTGATGAATAATGTAAGTATCAACCTTGCCTTTTTATGAAATTATTTTTTCAATAAGAAAAAAGAACTAAGTCTCTCATGCAAGCCCTTGGAGCTTGTTTTAAACCATAGAGCTTTAGTTAATCCTGAACACATGATTAGGGAGATTATTATTATTTTCAAATCAGGAGGTTGTTCAACATAGACTTCTTGAAATAAAGCCATTAAGAAAGAGCGCTTTTTTAACATCCATTTGAAACAACTTAAAATTACTGCTAGCGTGAGGCAGGAGCATCTTATGGCTTGTCGTTTGGGAAAAGTTTTCTTCGTGTCGATGCCTTCTTTTCTTGGTTGAAACTGCTTTGGCCACTAATCTAGCCTTGTTTTTTCCCGATACCATTTCATTTTGCTTGTTTTAAAGACCCATTTAGTGCAATAAATGGTCATTTGGCCTAGGAACAAGCTTCCACACTTCTCAAATTGATTTAATTCATCTTGCATTAGATAATCCATGAATCATCTTTCATGGCTTCATCAATGCATTTGGGTTCAATTTGGGAGAGAAAGAAGACATTTACAAATGGTTTTAAAGAAGATCGTGTTTGAACCCTTTGATGTGTCTCTAAGATTAGCTCCTTAGGATGAGCATGTGACATACTTCAATCTTTGGGTAAAAAATCTGAAGTGGATGCATCAAGTTGCTAGTTGGAGGCGGGGTTTTCGTTTAAATTCAAAATCAAAATTAACATCATCGTCAAGATCATTTTTTTGATTTGAAATCTCATTGAAAACAACATGAATGGATTCTTCAATAATTAGAGTTCTTTTATTAAAAATCGAAAGGCTTTAGAAACTGTAGAATAACCAAGAAAGATTCCTTCCCGGATTTAGCATCAAATTTTCCTAAGTTGTCTTTTTTCATTTAAGATAAAACACTTACACCCAAAAGACTTTAAAATATGGAAACGTTGGGTTTTATTGTTCCATAACTCATAGGAGTTTTGGTTAGTAGAGTCTCCACTAGAACTCTATTTAAGATGTAACATGCAGTATTTACGGCTTGACACAAAAAATATTTGGGTAGGTTGTGTTCATTCAACATGGTTCTTGCCATTTCTTGTAAATTTCGATTTTTTCTTTTCTGGCGGATGATTGTGTTCATACAAGCTCATTCATGAGGTGGAAAGGTTGAAGTGCCTAAATAAAGTCAAATTGTGGATGGATTTTGCTGTGGCTCAGTTAGGATTTGATCTTGTGAAGTTCAAGCATTCTTGTCTTTTATTTGAATGGTCCATCAAAGAATCCCAATATCTTCGATGGATGATGTGTGAGTTTGCTCAACGGATGTGTTTCCTCAAAGGACAGATCGGAGGGGGGGGTACTCTAAAGACTGGTGTTTTTCAGGTTGGGTTGAGGTTCAAGTTCAGGTTGGGGGATCGAGTTCTTTAGGCATTCTAACGTGATTACCATTTCTATAGTGACATCTTAGTCGGTGAAGTAGATTTTTGTTTATTATGCTGAATCTATCTTTTTTTTTTGGTAAGTAAAAGTAAATTGATTATGTGTAAAGTTTCTACAAATAGCTTTATCTATACAAGTCATAGACAAAGCCATGTAACTCATAGAAGTCGAATCGATAGTTATGACTACATGTTGTAACTATAACTCCTAATTATAATCAAAATAAGAAAATTTTTATCTGAATATATCAAAATTTGGCATCATTCCCAAGATCTTTAGCTAATAGCAAAATTAAAATTGATAAAAAATATATTTTTCTCTTTGGGTAAAAGTGCTCCGTTTTGAGATCTTGCTCCATCAGGATCTTGAGTCTCTAATAATCTCTTTCAATAGCTGAGCATTGTTTTGTGTTGACATTTAAAGATTCTTTACATCTCTCCTTCCATCCACCAAATAAGCATCTGAAAGTAACCTTTGCCGGTTGTGTGCGGAGGACCTTTCTTGAGAAACATTGCATGAGTTAAGCCTAGTTCTTGGTGCAAGTTTGGTTGCTGGCGAGTCTATTGAGTTCAAATCATTTGGAGAATCTCCTTCCATATCCATTTTGTATAATCACAAACAAAATAAAGGTGGTCAATAGTTTTTCTTCTTGTTGCATACAAAGGGGCATCAGTTAACATGATAGATACCTCTTCTTTTTCATATTGTCTATTGTGGGTAGTTTATTGAGAAGGACTGCCATGTACATAAGGGAATGTCTTTTGTGATCCGGTGATCCATGTCCAACTGCTTGGGACCCACTTGTTATTTCTTTGCCTAATTTGATTCCATGCAGATGTGGCACTAAATTTACCATTGTCATGAGGCCAAATAAGTTTATCTGAAGAGTTGTTAGAGTGATTGGAATAGCTATAATAGTGAAGCCAAAGTGATAACATTTAGGAAATAAGGATTAAGGAGACATAGGTGCAGATTAGCAATGAACTCTGAAAACCTTCCAATCTTTGGGACCCCAGAGATCTTTTTAGTATTCCTGTCACCATATATTGAAATATACTCTTCCCATTCACCCAAGGATGGTACCACATATTAGTACTAGTTCAGAAGAGATTGCATAGGAAATGTGTTTGATTAGCCAATTCCTTGCCTTTAAAATTCCTTTCAAGCTGCAGGTGGTATGTTCTTGTTGAAATTTCCCAGATTGATTCTTTTGAAAGATACCTAGAAACCCAAAGTGACCATAAGGAACATTTGTTTTTGCAAAAGATCCCACAATTGCTGCACCAGACATGCTTGATTCCAATCTCTAGTATTTCTCAAGTTTAGCCCCTTCATCTTTGGGGTTTACAAATGCTATCCCAATTTACCATATGCATTGCCTTATCATTTATGCCATTCAGGAAAGTTCATTAATAATGGTTCAATATCTTGGAAGTCAGTGGAAAGAAATGCATTACACCAATATATAAGTTTTATCTGAAACGGATGATGAGTTAAAGTAGATCCTGCTTTTGATAAAAAACCTATTTTCCAAGAAGAAATTCTATTCTTTTTTTTTTGCAAGATAATTTGTGATGGGTTTTGTGAATACCTGTGGATATGAGGCGGGAGACCCAAATAAAGCTGGCAAGCTTCCCTCACTAAACCCCAAAGTTTGTGCAATAAAGACATTATCCTCAGCGTAAGGGCTCATATATACTTTACTTTTTTGCATGATTTAGCTTTGAAGTCAGAAACCATACCAAAGTCATTCATAATAGTAGCCAGGGTTCTTTCTTGAAGTTGGTTCATTTTGGAGAAAAGATAAGTAAGTCATCTGCAAATGTTATATGTGATATATGAGCAGAGAACCAACAATGGGTACCTTAATCTTTGCCATTTAAAACTGCGTGTTCCAACATACAGCTAAGTCCTTCCATCATAATAGTAAAATCTGGGAGAGAGTGGATCACCCAATGGGATGCCATTAGTGCTCCCAAAAAAAACCAATTGGTGAGCCATTAAAAGTATCGAATACTTTGGAGTTTCAAAGCAGATTGAATCAATTAACCCATTCTTTGTGGGAAGTTCATATCGAGGAGCATCTTATAGATAAACTTCCTATTTGAATCGAAGGCTTTTCCAGTAAATCAGCTTTAAAACATATTTTTGTCCCTCTTGCTTTTGAATGCAAATCTTTGACCAAGTCATTTGCAAAAAAAATGTTATGATGTATACTTCTCCCTTTGATGCTTAGCTTGGTTTGGGCTAATGATCTTGTGTATTACCTTTTTGCATTCTATTTGCCAATACTTTTGGAGATGATCTTGTAAATAAAGTTGCATAATGATATGATTGCGATGGTTCTCTAGTGAATCAGCCCCTACATTCTTGAATTAAGAAATAAAGTACAATTCATCTCTCTAAAGAATATGACCTGAAAGAAAAAAATGTTGACAAGCTTTGATCACATCATTTCCAATAATGGATAAGCAGTTTGGTAAAATTCATTTGGAAATCCATCTGGACCTGGGCTTTTGTGCTTTGGTGACTTAAAGATAACATATACAATTTAAGTCATCTGTAATTGGGGCATTGAGGATTAAAATAACTTACGAATCAAGTTTTCTAATTGGCTCCCATGAATGTTATTAGGTTTCCCAACTTGGTTGAGTAAGAGAATAAAAAAATTGCTCTGTGTGTGCTTTAACCTCATCAACTTCTCAATAAATTATCATCTTTGTCTCTGCATTTTCGTCGGTTAATAGTCCTTCAGTATGATTGGAAGCATGAAAAAATTTTTGTATTGGAATCCCCCTAAGCCAATATTTGTCGAGACTTCTGCTTTGCAAAACTCCTCTGTTTTTAAGGCTTGCATGAAGTTATTTCGGCCACACCTCTTTGTAGATAATAATTTTTTATCATTTTGAAGTTCACTCATGTTGCATAGACATTAGTTCCTGCAAGTTGAACTCTGGTTAATTGCCAAAAGGTATTTGTATTCCACTCCTTTAGTGTTCTGGGGCTTTGAGCTTTTGACATAAGATGTAAGGGGATCCATGCATTAACATTCAAGCGGATCGATAACATCAAAGAAATTGAGGGATGAGTACTCCACATGTTAAAGAATCTAAATGGTTTCTTGCCTCTTGGTGTTCTTTTTTCTTGTGTATATACATTAAAGAATGGTGAGGAAAACAAAGGCAGACACCATACTCAAAGAAGTGAATCTGGGTAAACTATTTAACCATTCATGATTAATCAAAACACCTATCAAATTGAACCATTATTTTTTACATTAGCAGCACCTTGATTACTCGGAAGCCAATTACCCCAGATTTCATATCAAACAATCTTTGCGGTGTCAATGTAATCATTGAACTTTTTTTGAAGCTTCGGCTTTTCGAAAAGTTGTCTACCACCCTGTTTTCATTTTATACAGACAGTATTAAAGTCTCCAGAACAATCAAAGTACATTGGGTGACCATTTACAATATTAGTCAGGTCCACCAAAAATTATTTCTTTCTTGCATCTTGTTTGAAGCATATATACGGTGAAATTGAATTTGACCATTCTTTTTTTATCCTCTACCTTAAGATGAATGAATTGATCGATAGCAGAAATAAACCAAGCATTAATAGAGTTAGGATGCCATAAGACCCATATTCTACCAAAAGTGTCATTTGAGTCATTGGTAAACAGTTCTGCGTCCAGGCCATATTAAATTCTTTTGAGCTTTGAGCATACGATTGTTTTTAATTTTTGTTTCCACTAGAATAACAATATCACATCACGGCAGACTTGATTATTCTATTGAGCTCCCGACATTTCTCCGGCTTATTAAAGTCGCATGAACATTCAACATGTTATCTTCATTAGTAAAAAGATAGTAAGGTATTCATCCATCTGACTTTGGATGGATTGTACCATCCTTTTTCTTATCTTTTGGTTTTGTATTTTCCTCCGCACAATATCTTACCTTTTATGGCTTTATTCTATATTTATCCACTTCATCTACAGCTTGCAGATTTTTTAAACTTTAAAATACCTTGAATCATGTGGTCTTGATTGGCAGGGTTTGAAGCTCAAATAAGATTGTTGCATCACAATATCCTGGATAGTACTTGTTGGGCGATCGAGCTATAGGGGTTTGTTGGGCATGAGTTTGTTGAGACTCCTTGTTGGCAATGTTTGTTGTGGCCTGTGTTTTGTTGAGAATAATATCTTGCTAGAGAATTTGCTTGGACTGAGTTCGTTGAGCTGGTGTGGATGGATCAGATAAATATTGGAAGAGATGAAGTTCCTGACTTATGTTTCTCCTATCCACTAGTACCATGGGGAAACCTCTATTGCTGAATCTATCTACTTTCAATACTTCTTCTGGGTATTTTGAATGTAAATGTAAGCTTTTCATTATTCTAGTAATTATACCACCATATGGGAGCATCATATCTTTCTTAAAATAATTCTAACATGTTTTGTTGGATAAGATAGCCAAGACAAAATGTCTTTCATGATTAAGTACATAGTTCCTAATTCTAATTGACTCACTTCATCATGATGGTATTGTTTTAGGAAAATTATACTAGTCATGATATATAGTGTTTAAAGTATCTTAGTGTTTTAAAAGGATTAGATGTTCACAACTTTTTTAGGAACAAATGCTATGTTAGGATTGGCAAAAAAAGATTGTTCCTAAGGCTTTAACATAGGATGTTCCAATAGTTTCATCATCCCTTGATCCTCTAAAGTAAAGTCCTATGCTTTTCATAGAGAATACCCTATCATATCACAAATGAATCTATCGTTTGATTGAGATGTGTTGTCTAAAAAAAAGATAGGTGGACATCCTTTCTTTATCATCTATTTGTATGTTATTGTAAAAACAATCTAACTAGCCCTAGGATAGATGGGTTCGTTGATATGCAAGATTGGAAGTAGATTTGGGTTTTGCAAACCATTGGATAGTCTCTATGTCTCTTAGTTCATTCAGATCTCGTATTTTCCTTATTGATTGCTTCTTAGTTGAAAAGAGAATTTTTTCAGCATGGTTTTTTGAATCAAAAGGGTAAAATCAAACTCTTCTACTAATCTCCTCTTTTCCCTTGTCCTTGAGGATCTTCAGATCCCATAACTAATACTTGTTTAGAGGGATAAAGGTGAACAAGAGTGAATGAAGAACAAAAACAGAGTTTAAGAGGTTCTTAGAAGAATACATGGGTGGAATCTTCAAAATAGGGGCGATTCTTGATGTTTTGCTCGAAATGGGAGGTATTTGGGAAGCTAAAGCGGGGTGAAAATGGGGATGGAGGCTTGGAGGAGTAGAAGAAAAGGGGGGTGAGTTGGGGTGGTTTTCTGGCCTGATGGGAGTTAAAAAAGCAGAGTTGTGGAGTTTTGCACCTCGCGGTTTGGAAGCGGCAACCCGTGATGGTTTGGAGAGGTGCCACTTTGCCTGTAAGCAATGAACACTTTGTTGTGATTTGATCAGGGGAGGTTTTGTCTTGAGGAAGCTTTCATTCAAGAGCAATTGCGTTACTTACATGATTCGTTTTTTATTTCAAAGGCAAAAGCAGCTTTGATCGATCAAGATAGACCTTTTAACATACTCCCAATGTGGTACATATGTTTGTGATTTTGAAAAAGTCACATTAGGTTGTATCAATTGCATTTGTGATTTCATAATTTCCATTCGTTGTTGTATCCAAATTGCATTTGGGTCATGATTGTCGAGAATCAAGGAACAGAACATTAATTCTTGCTCCGATAAAGCCCTAAGGTTTTAATGTTTTTGTAGGAAGGGATGATTTTTAGGTACCCATTTGCTTTTTTGGGTGCCTCACTAATAGATCTGAATTTTTTTATCATGTTGCATAAATTTGTCATGGTTCCTTTAGGAACCCAAAATCAATTGTTTTGGACTAAATTTCTGAATGGACAATAATCGTCTGATGTCCAGAACTTACAAAAAAGTTGCATTTGCTTTGATGTCTAACATGTAAGATGGGGCCTTTTCAAGGTGGTTGGATTTTGGTGTGGGACTCCTCACAAATCCAATCCACTTTCTTTGAGGGAACATGACCCTTGAAGGATCATGTTTAATGACTTTGCTACCAACCTCGAATTTCTTCAAGGTGTCCTTAAGTAACAAGTTTCTTTTTTGAAAAAGTTTCTAGATCATGGCATTTTATGCATGAGTTTAAACTATCACTATGTTCAGCTTTTAACTTACCAAACTTGTAAATAAGACTATCATACTCTTTTTTTAGCAATTTGTATTTACCACTAATAGTCTTACACTCATCAAACAATTCATGAAAAGCATTTAATAATTCATGAATGATAAATCTGCATCTAATGAATTTGTTACCTCGTCTTCGATGGCCATTAGGCGTAATGAGCAACTTGCTTTCGGTGTTGGTCTCCTCTTCTTGGGATCTTCGAGAATTCGTCCCATGTTGCTTTGAAGGCCTTCTTCTTTGATGTTCTTCTTTTTTTGACTTGGGGACAATCACTCTTTGTAGTGTCCGACTTTTACATTCATAGCAGATCACTTGGTCCTTCTTGGATTCAAGTTTTATTTTTAGCATCATTCTTAAACTTGTTTCTTTTTAAAAATTTTTTAAACTTTTCTTGTTAAAAGTGCCAAGTCATCATCACAGTCCTCATCACTTAGGGTTTTTCTCTCAAGTGGCATTCAAAGTTTTAAGTGCCATATCCTTCTGTTCTTTGGAAGGATGTCTTCTTACTCTTCATGAGCTTTACAAGTCATCTCGTAGGTCATTAATGACCAAATTAGTTCTTCAAGAGGAAGTTGTTTTAGATCTTTTTTGCCTCTTGAATAGCAGTGACTTTAGGATCCCAACTTTTAGGAAGGATCTTGGTATCTTATTCTGAGTTCAAAATCGAAAAACTTTTTTTCGAGTCCTTTTAGGCCGTTGCGACATCCGTGAAGCGGGGGTAAACATATAAGCCAATGGTTTTCACTCCGGTTTTCATTCGGAAAAAAGTTCAAAAGAATGCAACAACAGATTGATTTTTGACTCTTTCCTCTACTTGTGCCCTCATTGGGTCACTTCAAGTGTGTGCCAAATATCAAATGCAGTTTATAAAGTTGAAACTGCGATTAAACTCTTTTTTTTATCAAGTCGCAAAATAAGGCATTCATAGCCTTTGCATTAAGGCGAAAACCTTCTTTTCCAATTCATTCAAATCGATCATTGGAAGAAAAAGACTTTGAAATTCGTTTTCAACAAGGTTCCACAGTTCAAAATCCATAGAAATAAGAAAGATCCTCATTCGGGTCTTCAGTAGGTGTAGTCCGTCCCACATGAACATGGTGGGCGTGTAATAGAAATACCCCTCTTGGTTTCGGTATACCATCCCATCTTGGGTTTTAATCCGTTAGAGAGTTAACCTTTCGATACCAATTGTTGGGATCGAGAGCACTAAGAGAGGGGTGAATTGGTGTGCGGAAATCTTTCAGCAATTTTAAAAAATAGATGCTGCGTTCGTCCGATAAAAACCATTTGATGTAAAGCTGATTCACGGTTTTATCTAAGTGCAGTTTCGCGGTTCGTCTAAATGCAGTTTTCGCGTCTAAATGCAGTTTGCGTCTGAATACACGATTCGTCTAAAGCGCGTTTGCATTTAAGCGCGGTTTGCGTCTAAGCGCGGTTGCGTCTAAAGCGCGGTTTGCGTCTAAACACAGTTTGCGTCTAAGCACAGTTTGCGTCTAAATACGGTTCGCGTCTAAACACGGTTTGCGTCTAAGCGCGGTTTTCGTCTAAGTGCGGTTTTCGTCTAGCGCAGTTTTCGTCTAAGCGCGATTTTACATCTAAACGCGGTTTACATCTAAATACGGTTTCGTCTAAGCGTGGTTTTGCGTTTAGCTCAGATTTTGCGTCTAAAGCGGTTTTTCGTCTAAACTCAGTTTCGTCTAGCGCAGTTTTCGTCTAAATGCAGTTTTGAACTTTGAAAAGCATTTTATGAATACGCGAAAGCAATTTGCGGTTATAAATGGAATCAAAGCGTGGCGTAAACTGCGGTGTAAAAATCGTCACAAAAAACACGATTTCGTCTGAATGCAGATTGGGAAGATCAGAACTTAGAGACTCGTTGTTAAAAGCATGAGGCAGTAGCTATGTAGGAGGTTTGCAGTAATGATAAAGTGCTCAAAGTAAAAAGCAAACCAGAAGATTTAGAAAGTGGTTGGTCAGTCTTGACCTACTCCACTTTTGGCTTCCTCCTCCCGTGAGGTCACCGGCGTCAACTAATGGCTTTCCTTCAATGGGCGAAAGGCCAACTGCCCTTACAGTTTCACTCCTTTTTTTGATGGGCTCAGGGGAGACAATCCTTACAGAACCTTTCTCTCCTCACTTTTACAATTCCAGAAACTTAAAAGAACAAGGAGGAGACTTAAGGCTATACAACAATTTGAGCTCAAGAATCCACGAGAGAAGATCAAGATTTGGTGTGGGTCTCTTGCTCTTTCTGTGCTGAATGGGTGGGGTTATTTATTGGGCCCCAGTTCAGGTTTGACTCAAAGCGATCAAATCCGGATTTCAGGATCGGTAGTTTTGCACCTCATTTGGAGAGATTTTTACCCTTTGGCTGAGAGCCGGTGAGCCCTGGGTGGTGCCACCTCTGTAGAGAGCAGTTGCACCTCTGCGAGCTTCGAGGACGAGCTTCAGGCGGACACCGGTTTGACGGAGAGGTTGCACCGCTGGCGAGCTCGAAACTTGAAGCTCCCGGCGGTGCTCCTGAGAGGAGGTTGCACCGCCAGTTGCTTCGGAGACTGAGCCTGGGCAGTTGCACCTCTTGGAATTTTTACACCACCCTGCTGGGAGCCATAGCCAGGCGGTGCCACCTCACAGCCTGGCTTGCACCTCTGGTGCAATCGAGGTCAGAATGGTTAGCTCCATTGACCCCATTTTCAATCTTTTCAGGGGCCCAAATTGCCCCAAGATTAGCTAATGGGATCACCTCCCATTTTCCAACTTAATCAACGTGCTAACTTGATTAAATCTAAGACAATTTCTGCGGCTTTGCTCCGATCGTGTCAGCTTGGCCGAGTTTCCGCAGAACTTCGTCGATCATCGATGAACCTCGGTGATTCTTCTGCGGACTTCCGGCAAACTCCTGGACTTTCGGCGATCCACTTGGCGGTTCGACAAGCCCGGCTTGGTGCGGCCGGACTTCTGGATTCGTTCGCGAGAACCTCCGGCGACCGTCGAACTTCATCCGAACTCGAACTCCCAATGATCGTCTGGTCTTGACTCCGGCAACTCCTGCTTTGTCGCTTTCATCGTGAGTTAATCCTGCACAACAAAACCCGATCGAGACAATTAATCCTAAAGCGATTTAACCCAAGTTTGTCCGGCATGTTTGGTCTCTAAAGCCCGTCGATTCTTGGTGCATCACCTCTCTGCGCCTATTGCCTATTGCGGCCGGTTGACTCTGCAACTCCGATATCGCCCGGCACAATACCCGCTCTTCTTGGCCCCGATGAGTCCACGGCGAAGCTTGATTCTGTCAAATCAATCCACAAATCCCGACGTCCGATCTCTTGACATGTTTCCTCGGCGCAACACTGATTTTCTTGCTTTAATTGTCTCATCCAAATCCGAAGCATCTGCGTCCTCAAAACACAAATTAAATCATAAACATATATCAGTAGTTTCATCATCAAAATAGAGATTCAACAAGCTCGCGAGAACAAAAAATAAATTGTGGAACAAAAGGTAAAAGCTTCGTTTGATTCTGATTTCCATCAATCTGAACTGGCTGGCGTGGCCTATCGATCCTTTGGACCTTCAGATTTGAAGCTAGGTGTCAGAAAAGTTACCACAGGGATAACTTGGCTTGGCAGCAAAGCGTTCATAAGCGGCAGTTGCTTTTTTGATCCTTCGATGTGACTCTTCCTATCATTGTGAAGCAGAATTCGCAAGTGTTGGATTGTTCACCCACCAATAGGAAGACGTGAGCTGGAGTTTGGAGGCCGTGTGAGACAGGTGGCAGTTTACAAATGTGATGATCACCATGTCAGTTATGAGTAATTCAGCCTCTAAGTCAGAAGGGCAGATTGAGTTCTCTAATTGAGGCCAAGCCAGTGAGGTTTGGCCCCATGGAAAAGCCAGTCTCGGTGCCTTCCATTGGTGGTTATGACTGAGGCCATACCAAATTCACTTGGTCCTGGCAGAATCACATGGCTTTAAATGGGGCATTGTAGTGGTTAGCCTCCGACCGACGAGGTCCAACCGGTAGCCTGGATTAAATCCCCCCCCCCCCAAATGGGCTCCTGTCTGAGGTGTAGCCCTGTCGTGGTGGTATAACCATGAAGTATCCAGCGGAAGTGAAAGTCCCTTGCGGACGACGAGCCGGGCGGTCCTGCGGGATCAGGCGGCCAATCTGTCGATGGGGCGTACTGGTTTGGTAGTGGTGGCAAACGCAAACAATATCCAATGGAGATCACCGTCTTTTCGGATGACAATCCCCCCCCATTCCCCAAATTCGAAATGCCCTCAGCAGTTCACAGTCATGGCGGACAGTCAACGCACCCGGCTTTGGTTCAAATATCGAGCCGACCCAGCGTGAACTTAGGGGCTGAGCTATCCGCCATCCAGCTGCCCCTCGCCCCTGCTAAACCAAAAATGCAGTTTACCGCCGCGGGTTTTGGCGAGCCATTCTACCTTTGGCCAAATTCAATGAAACAGTGAAAGCAATGGCCGGAAACCCCAGTCACGGGGGCTGGATCGTTCGAGGCACAGGCGGTCGATGCAGGTCGATGGATTTCGCTCAATACCAAAATGTGGTTGCCCGAGCTGATTTTTACGGGATGCAAGCACCGTTAAAGCGTCGTAATGCCAAGGCTGGCCCGGTCAACAGAACTGGCTTTCGATGACAAACCAAGGAACCACATCTGTTCGCTTCCATCCTTGTCGCCGGCTAGTTCACCCTCATTCGCTAATAGGCCCGTTTTTAGCCAGTTTCACCCCAATTTTTTTTGGGTTCTTGGATACAATGAACCCAGCCAGGGCAAAATACCCTCATCGCTATCCAGGGTGCTTCATCGCCCTGGATTCGCGTTAACCAAATGGCCAGTTTGGCTGACCTCTCTCTTCGCCAGTTTTTTGGGCAGTTCTTCCGCCAAAAAGCCCAGTTTGGCCAGGAGCGGCGTTTGTGAAACATTTAACCATCATTAAGCGTAGCAAAACAAACCCCCATCTATTTCTGGGTCCCCGGGTGGGGCTGGATGGGCCGTTCATTATAGGCAGTGCTGCCTCTCTGCAGCTTAAGCTGTCCACGCCCTTTCACTTCATCGAGCAGCCAAAAAATGGCCAGTTTTGGCCGTTTGCAAGAGAACGTTTGGCCAGTTTTTTGGGTAGTTCTTGCGTGCGTGGCGACAACATGGAGAAGCCGAACAAGCGTCAGCCATCTCAGCACCATAGAACCCCGGGGTGGGAGGCTGGATGGGTTAAGTATATAGCAGTGGACGGTGCTGCCCCACTCGCTTAGCTCACTGTCCGCGCTTTCGCCTTCATCGCTCAGCCAAAAATGGCCGTTTAGGCCATTTTTGGCCGGTTTTCAACCAGTTTTTGGGCAGTTCTTGGCGTGCTGTGGCCGGCGACGTGGCGGAGAAAAACGTCCAGCCATCTCAGCACCTGGGAGAACCCCCCGGTGGCTGGGACCGGATAGAGTTAGTGCTGCCTGGGGGAGCCAGTGCTGCCTCTGCTTAAAGCTGCTGTCGCCGCTAGCTGCTCACTGGCTAAGCCAAAATATTGGTTGGCCGTTTCACAGCCAGTTGTGGTTTTGGGCTGATTCTTCGCATGCGGCGGCGAGCGGCGATAGTGTATCTGAGCACCAGCCACCCCGGGTGTGGGGGCTGGATGTTAAAGACGGTGCTGCCTCTCCTTGTAGCTGTCCTCCTTTCGTGGCTGGCTGTAAAAATAGCCAGTTTTGGCCCGTTTTTAAGCTAATTTTGGCCGGTAGTTTTGAGCAGTTCTTGCGTGCAGCGGCGAACGGCGACTGGCGAACAAAAGCGTCAACCATCTCAGCACAGAACCCCCCGAATTGTACTGGGGCTGGATGGGGCGTTCATAAAGGACGGTGCTGCCTCTTGCTTATTTCGCTGCCGCCGCTCAATCGCTCCGCTCGCTCATCCAAAAATATTGGCCCGTTTTGGCCAGTTTTATTGATTTTTTGGGCAGTTCTTGCGTGCCGCTGACGAACGGCGTGTGAACAAAACATCAACCATCCTGACACCACAGAACCCAGCGAATTGGCACAAGGCTGGATAGGGGCGTTACCGATGCAGAGACGCTACCACAGCCCTCTACAACCATTCGCCGTCGCGGCTACTTTCGTTCGCTCAGCAAAATGGTCGGAACGACTTTTGAGCTATTTGAAAAGCCGGATTTTGAACTATTGCGTCTCTGACGATAATGGCGAAAGCAACGATCAATAAAAATGGCCGGTTTTAGTCGGTGTTGAGGCCGTTTCCTTGATTGAAATCTTCTTCTTCCTTATTAGCTAATGCGTTCTTTCTGTGCTTCTTCGTTACGCAATATGGTGTCTTGTCGTCGATTGCCTTGTTTGATGGGACACTTGGGTGCTTTGTTGCTCGTGGTTTGGCGATATGGGCTGTCCGATGGGATATTTGTGTGGGCGGTGAAAGGATTTGTATACTCTGCAGCGGTGTGCTCCCTGCTTTTGTACGTTAGCCACCGGCGTTTACAAGTCTCTTCAATGATACTTTTGTTGACGATGTGTGTGTTGCCTGGCACAATCTACCTGGTTCTTTGAAATGTCATTGTTTACCTCGCTTATCCGCTTCTCATGTCCTATACAAATGAAATTAATGATGTCATCCATACCTTGTATTGTCGAGCGATGTCTGTCTTCAGACCTCTGCGTCACCGAGTAGCTCCGCGTCGGTACGTGAGTGCTCTTGGATCACGATGAATAAAGTGTACCATGGGTCTTTGGACTCTTGGCACATGATGTTGGCTTCTTGGTAGCCCTTGACGGATGACCTTCCATCGTACCCCTTTCCTTGTGGTAATAGGGCGGTATGTTGGGCTTGGGGGCGTAGAAAGGACATGCTACGGTTAATCGTACCTTGATGATCATTCTTGTCTCAATAGCATACCAAAGATTAAGCATGAACTATTTGGGGCGTAGCTTCTGATGTAATGCATTAAATCAGTTATAGTTTGTTTGATGAGTGCGTTGCTGGATAACCATAGTAATTCAAATATCGTGCAACAAACCTGACTTGGGAAGGATGCATTTAATGAATAAAAAGGCTGATGAGCATTGCCGTACTCCGTCGGTCGTATTTCGGCGGTCGCCGCGGCCCTCGTGCGGCGGCGCATCGATAATTTCTGCCCTATCAACTTTGATGGTAGAACCTACCATGGTGGTGGCCGGGTGGCGGAAAGTGGTTAGGTCGGAGAGGGGCACGGCGGCTACCATCAAAGAAGCTGGCGGCGCTGATACCCAATCGAGGGAGGTAGTGACAATAAATAACAATACGGACTCTTGGTGGTAGTGGAATAGTACAATCTAAATCATAACGAGGATCCATTGGAGGCAAATGCGGTGCCCGGCGACATGGTAATTCAACTCCAATAGCGTATATTAAGTTGTTGCAGTTAAAAAGCTTCGTGGTTGGACTTTGGGGCGGGTGCGATTGGTCCGCCTAGCGGTGTGCCGGTCGTCCCATCCCTCTGTGTCGGCGTCGTGCATGCTTGGCGGGTGCCTTACTCATTACTGAAAAGAATTGAAATTCTTTAAAAGCAAGCCCACGCTACGGATACAATAGCATGGGATAACATTGGGAGATTTCAGTCCTATTGTGTTGGCCTTAGGGATGGGAGTAATATTAGAAGGGCCGGGGGGCATTAGGCATTTCTAATCAGAAGGTGAAATTCTTGGATTTATGAAAAGGCGAACCCTCTGACTTTATTACAAGAAATGTTTTGATAATCAGAAACGGCGAAAGTTTGGAACAAAGGCAGTCAGATCTGATCCTAATTCTCAACCATAAGCGATCGAATGGAGATGGTGGATGTTACTCTTAGGACTCATGGCTTTTAGCAGAAATCAAGTCTTTGGGTTCGCGAGAGTGTAGTGCATAAAGGCTGAGCTTAAATGAATTGACGGAAGAACTGCAGTGGGCCTATGCGGCTTAATTTAATCAACCGCGGAAGCCGAGATCGGTGTGTAAGTTAATGGTGAGAGCTCTTTCTTGATTCTATGGAATTGGTGGTGCATGGCCATTAGTGGGTGATTTGCGGTTAATTCACGATGACAGACCTCGGCTGGCGCTAACTAGCTACAGCCGGGCTCACTCAGCGACCGGCGGCAGCTATGGCGTTTAGGCCACAGAAGTTCGCGGCAATATGCCCTTAGATGTTCTGAAGCGCCCGCGCATCTTCCACGATGTATTCAATGAGTCTATAGCCTTGGCCGACAGGCCGGGTAATCTTTTTTGAAAATTTCATCGTGATGAGATAGATCA
>UBIG03000113.1:0-7500 GCA_900464855.2 Musa schizocarpa
AGCCGTTTCAGGGTGGGCGGGGCGTTAAGCAGAAAAAAGATAACTCTTCCGGGCCCCCCCGGCGTCTCGGACTTCCTAACGTTGCCGTCCGCCCGCGCGTCGGCTTCGGGAATTTAACCCGATTCCCTTTCGGACTCGCGCGGAGATGCGCTCTCGGGACGGGCTTCCCCGTCCCTTAGGATCGGCTAACCCATGTGCAAGTGCCGTTCACATGGAACCTTTCCCCTCTTCGACCTTCAAAGTTCTCATTTGAATATTTGCTACTACCACCAAGATCTGCACCGGCGGCGCTCGCCCGGGCTCGCGCCCTGGGTTTTCGCGGCGACCGCCCGCCCTCCTACTCATCGGGGCTTGGCGCTCGCCCGATGGCGGGTGTGGGTGGCGCTTCAGCGCCATCCATTTTCGGGGCTAGTTGATTGGCGGGTGAGTTGTTACACACTCCTTAGCGGATTTCGACTTCCATGACCACCGTCCTGCTGTCTTAATCGACCAACACCCTTTGTGGTGTATGGGTTTAGCAGCGCAGTTGGGCACCGTAACCCGGCTTCGGTTCATCCCGCATCGCCGGTTCTGCTTACCAAAAATGGCCCACTTGGGCTCTCGATTCGGCGGCGGCTCAGAAGCAGCAGCGCCGTCCTACCTATTTAAAGTTTGAGAATAGGTCGAGGCGTTGCGCCCCGATGCCTCTAATCATTGGCTTTACCCGATAGAACTTCGCCGCGTGGGCTCCGGCTATCTGAGGGAAACCGGAGGAACCAGCTACTAGATGGTTCGATTAGTCTTCGCCCCTATACCCCAAGTCGGGACGAGCGATTTGCCGCGTCGGTATATCGCCCGGGCCTCCACCGAGTTTCCTCGGCCGCCTCGCTTCGGGCATAGTTCACCATCTTCGGGTCCCGACATGCATGCTCCAACTCGAACCCTTCACAGAAGATCGGGGTCGGCCGGCGGTGCAACCCCTCGAGAGGTTCCGCCCGTTAACTTCCTTGTGCCTTCGGGTTTTCGCACCCGTCGACTTCGCCGCATGTCGGACTCCTGGTCCGTGTTTCAAGGCGGGTGGGATGGGAGCCACTGGCGATGCCTAGGTCGCGCACATGTACCCAGGAGAACGCGCCGATGGCGCGTCATGTCCTCGACCGCATCGGCGGTATCCCCTCGAGCGAGCGATCCGTCGGGACCCGGCCGTCGATGCAGCCCGCATCGATCCGCACCCGGCCGGCGGCGGACCGGCTAACCGCCGTTCGCATCCGACCAAGGTGCATCGCCGCCCCCATCCGCTTCCCTCCGGCAATTTCAAGCACTCTTTGACTCTCTTTTCAAAGTCCTTTTCATCTTTCCCTCGCGGTACTTGTTCGCTATCGGTCTCGCCCATATTTAGCCTTGGGCCGGAATTTACCGCCCGATTGGGGCTGCATTCCCAAACAACCCGACTTCGTCGTCGACGGCGCCGCCGTGGTGGTGACAGGGTCGAGCGGACGGGGCTCTCACCTCCCCCGCCCCTTTCCGGGGACTTGGGCCGGTCCGTCGCTGAGGGCGCTTCTCGGACTACAATTCAGGCGGCGCGGCCGCCCGATTCTCAAGCTGGGCTGATCGGTTTATTTCGCCGTTACTAAGGGAATCCTTGTAAGTTTCTTCTCCTCCGCTTATTTATATGCTTAAACTCAGCGGGTATCCCCCCCTGACCTGGGGTGGCGGTCCGTGGCATCGACTTCGCACCCGACTTGGGTCCTCGAGGCCTCGCCCGGTCGAAAACCGACGTCGGCTCGCAAGGCATCCACCCAGCGTCGTGTTCGACAACCATCGACGGCCCGCTCTTGACCAACCGCACCTTCCGGCGCGGGGGCCATCCTCGCGTTCGCCCCCCAGAGAGGAACAGCGACAAAGCGTCAGCGTGGCTTGAGGCGGCGTGCCCTTAGCGGATGGCCTCGGGCGCAACTTGCGTTCAAAGACTTCGATGGTTCACGGGATTCTGCAATTCACACCAGGTATCGCATTTTCGCTTCGTTCTTCATCGATCACGAGAGCGAGATATCCGTTGCGAGAAAGTCGTCAATGGGGTCACCGTCGAATTGTAGCCTACTGCATGCAGCGAGGCCCTCCGACCGATGTTCGTGTTCCTTGGCGCTATCGCGGCGGGGGTTAATAGTTCATCCCCTCGGTCGTCCCGCCCCGGCGGGCCGATTGACCGAGGGGGTGTTGTCGGGGGCGAGCCGGCGAAACAATCGTTGGCGCATTCGCGGTCGTCCTCGTCGGTGGGTCTCGACAATGATCCTTCGCGGGTTCACCCCTCGGAAACCTTATTTATTCGACTTCTCCTTCCTCTAAATGATAAGGTTCAGTGGACTTCTCGCGGCGTCGCAGGCGGCGAACCGCCCCCGTCGCCTCGATCGAACACTTCACGGACCATTCAATCGGTAGGGGCGGCGGGCGGTGTGTACAAAGGGCAGGGGCGTAGTCAGTCGAGCTGATGACTTCGCGCTTACTAAAATTCCTCGTTGAAGACCAACAATTGCAATGATCTATCCCCATCGATGAAATTTTCAAAGATTACCGGGCTGTCGGCCAAGGCTATAGACTTCGTTGAATACATCGTGTGTAGCGGCGTGCGACCCAGAACATCTAAGGGCATCACAGACCTGTTATTGCCTCAAACTTCCGTGGCCTAAGCGGCCATAGTCCCTCTAAAAGCTGGCGGCGGAGGATGCCTCGCGTAGCTAGTTAGCGGTGAGGTCTCGTTAGTTATCGGAATTAACCGGACAAATCGCTCCACCAACTAAAACGGCCATGCACCACCACCCATAGAATCAAGAAAGAGCTCTCGGTCTGTCAATCCTTGCTATATATGCGGACCTGGTAAGTTTCCCGTGTTGAGTCAAATTAAGCCATGGGCTCCCTCTGGTGGTGCCCTTCCGTCAATTCCTTTAAGTTTTGACCTTGCGACCATACTCCCCGGAACCCAAAGACTTTGATTTCTCATAAAGGTGCGTGAGTCTAAAAAACAACATCCGCCGATCCTGGTGCGGCATCGTTTATGGTTGAGACTAGGGCGGTATCGATCGTCTTGAGCCCCCAACTTTCGTTCTTGATTAATGAAAACATCCTTGGCAAATGCTTTTCGCGGTGGTTCGTCTTTCATAAATCCAAAAATTTCACCTCGACTATGAAATCTGAATGCCCCGACTGTCCCTCTTAATCATTACTCCGATCGAGAAGGCCAACACAATAGGACCGAAATCTGTGATGTTATCCCATGCTAATGTATCAGGCGTGGGCTTGCTTTGAAACACTCTAATTTCTTCAAAAAATAGTGGGAGGGATACGACCCGACCCGATTAAGGCCAGAACGCGCATCGCCGACAGAAGGGATGGGGACGGCCGGTGCACACCGATGGGCGGACCGACCGACCGTCCCAAAGTCAACTTCTGAGCTTTTAAGCTGCTGCAACAACTTAAAATATCGCTATTGGGCTGGAATTACAGCGGCTGCGGCACCGGACTTGCCCTCAATGGATCCTCGTTAAAGGGATTTAGATTGTACTCATTCAATTACCGGACTTCGAAAGCCGGTATTGTTATTTATTGTCACTACCTCCCGTGTCGGGGATTGGGTAATTTTTGGCTGCTGCTGCCTTCCTTGGATGTGGTAGCCGTTTCTCGGGCTCCCTCTCGGAATCGAACCCTAATTCTCCGTCACCGTCACCACCATGGTAGGCCCCTATCCTACCATCGAAAGTTGATAGGGCAGAAATTTTGAATGATCGTCGCGACGACGGGGCGTGCGATCCGTCAGTTATCATGAATCATCGAACGGCGAGCAAAGCCCCCGTCAGCCTTTTATCTAATAAATGCATCCCTTAGGAAGTGGGGTTTGTTTGCGCGTATTAGCTCTAGAATTACTACGGTTATCCGGTAGCGCGTACCATCAAACAAACTATAACTGATTTAATGAGCCATTCGCGGTTTCACAGTCTGAAATAGTTCATACTTACACATGCATGGCTTAATCTTTGAGACAAGCATATGACTACTGGCAGGATCAACCGGGTAGCACGTCCTCTCTGACGCCAAGCCCAACATGCCGACCCATTACCACAAAGGGAAAGGGGGGGGGCAATGATGGGAAAGGCTGTCATCGTCGAAAGGCGACCAAAAAACCAACCGATCATGTGCCAAGAGTCCAAAGACCCATGGTACATTCTTATCCACTGCATCCAAGAGCACTCCGTGTGAACTTTGGAGCCACTTTCGAGGGCGAGAGGTCTGAGACATGACATCGTTCGAGGACACACAAGGTGCCGGACATCGACCTCCTCATTCGTATAGGACATGAGAAGTGGATAAGCGAGGTAAACAATGTCTATTTCCAAAGGAACTAGGTAGATTGTACAGGCAACACACACATCTCCGTTCGAACAGTACCATTGAAGGGACTTACAGCGTCGGTGGTCAACTGCACAAAAGCAGGGGGCCCACAGCGGCATACAAATCCATCACCGCTCACATGCCGACACAGTCATCCCATCGGACAGCCCATCGCCAACCACGAGCAACAAAAGACTCAAGTGGCCGATCAAATAAGACAATCGGCGACAAGACACCGCCCCGTGCGAAAAGTACAGAACAACGCACTGTTGGCCACACAAAGGAAGAAGAAGATTTCAATCGAAGGAAAAAGGGCCCATAAACAGGGCAAAAAAACAGACCAAAACTGGCCATTTTTTTGGCTGACGTTTTGCTCCGCTCACGTCGTTCGCCCGCGGCACACAAGAACAGCCAAAAACTGGCCAAAACAACCCAAAAACGGGCCAAAACTGGCATTTTTTTTTGAAGCGGCGGCGGACAGGAAGAAAGCGAGGCAACACCGTCCCTGCTATCTGAATGCCCCATCCAGCCCTGTGCCACCGGGGGGTTCAGGGTGCTGAGATGGCTGACGTTTTTTGCTCGCTCACGTCGTTCGCCGCGACGCAAGAACTGCCAAAAACTGGCCAAAACAGCCCAAAAACGGGCCAAAACTGGCCATTTTGGCTGAAGCAGCGGACGGCGGCGGACGGACAAGCGAAGCGGAGGCAACACCGTCCCTGCTATCTGAACGCCCCATCCAGCCCTGTGCCACCGGGGGTTCAGGGTGCTGAGATGGCTGACGTTTTTTGCTCCGCTCACGTCGTTCGCCCCGCGACGCGCAAAGAACTTAAAAAACTGGCCAAAACAGCCAATACAGCCCAAAAACGGGCCAAAACTGCTGGCCATTTTTTGGCTGGCAGCGGCGGCGGCGGACGGCGGACGACGGCGAAGCGGCAACACCGTCCCTGCTATCTGAACGCCCCATCCAGCCCTGTGCCACCGGGGTTTCAGGGTGCTGAGATGGCTGACGTTTTGCTCCGCTCACGTCGTTCGCCGCGACACACAAGAACTGCCAAAAACTGGCCAAAACAGCCAAAAAACGGGCCAAAACTGGCCATTTTTTGGCTGGCAGCGGCGGCGGCGGCGGGGAAGCGAAGCGAAGAGGCAACACCGTCCTGCTATCTGAACGCCCCATCCAGCCCTGTGCCACCGGGGGTTTCAGGGTGCTGAGATGGCTGACGTTTTGCTCCGCTCACGTCGTTCGCCGCGACACACAAGAACTGCCCAAAAAAACTGGCCAAAACAGCCCAAAAACGGGCCAAAACTGGCCATTTTGGCTGGCTGGCGGCGGCGGCGGCGGCGGGACGAAGCGAAAGGCAACACCGTCCCTGCTATCTGAACGCCCCATCCAGCCCTGTGCCACCGGGGGTTCAGGGTGCTGAGATGGCTGACGTTTTGCTCGCTCACGTCGTTCGCCGCGGCACACAAGAACTGCCCAAAAAACTGGCCAAAACAGCCCAAAAACGGGCCAAAACTGGCATTTTTTTTTGGCTTTGGCGGCGGCGGCGGCGGACGGACAGCAAAGCGCGAGGAGGCACACCGTCCTGCTATACGAACGCCCCATCCAGCCCCTGTGCCACCGGGGGGTTCAGGGTGCTGAGATGGCTGACGTTTTGCTCCGCTCACGTCGTTCGCCGCGACACGCAAGAACTGCAAAAAAAACTGGCCAAAACAGCCCAAAAACGGGAAAAAACTGGCCATTTTTTTTTTGAGCGGCGGCGGCGGCGGCGGACGGCGAGCGAACGGAGGCAACACCGTCCCTGCTATCTGAACGCCCCATCCAGCCCAGCCCTGTGCCACCGGGGGTTCAGGGTGCTGAGATGGCTGACGTTTTGCTCCGCTCACGTCGTTCGCCGCGCGAAGCGACGCAAGAACTGCCAAAAACTGGCCAAAACAGCCCAAAAACGGGCCAAAACTGGCCATTTTTTTTTGAGGCGGAGCGGCGGCGGCGGCGGCGGACAAGCGAGCGAGGCAGCACCGTCCTGCTATCTGAACGCCCCATCCAGCCCTGTGCCACCGCCCTGGGGTTCAGGGTGCTGAGATGGCTGACGTTTTGCTCCGCTCACGTCGTCGTTCGCCGCGACACGCAAGAACTGCCAAAACTGGCCAAAACAGCCAAAAACGGGCCAAAACTGGCCATTTTTTTGGCTGGCAGCGGCGGCGGCGGACGGACAGCGGCGAAGCGAGAGGCAACACCGTCCCTGCTATCTGAACGCCCCATCCAGCCCTGTGTGCCCGGGGGGTTCAGGGTGCTGAGATGGCTGACGTTTTTTGCTCCGCTCACGTCGTTCGCCGCGACGCATAAAGAACTGCAAAAAACTGGCCAAAACAGCCCAAAAACGGGCCAAAACTGGCCATTTTTTTGGCTGGCAGGCGGCGGCGGCGGCGGACGGACGAGCGAAGCGAGGCAGGCAGTGTGCCACCGTCCCTGCTATCTGAACGCCCCATCCAGCCCTGTGCCACCGGGGTTCAGGGTGCTGAGATGGCTGACGTTTTGCTCCGCTCACGTCGTTCGCCGCGCGACGCGCAAGAACTGCCAAAAAACTGGCCAAAACAAGCCCAAAAACGGGCCAAAACTGGCCATTTTTTTGGCTGAAAAACGGCGGCGGCGGCGGCGGACAGCGAAGCGAGGCAACACCGTCCCTGCTATCTGAACGCCCCATCAGCCCTGTGCCACCCGGGGGTTTCAGGGTGCTGAGATGGCTGACGTTTTGCTCCGCTCACGTCGTTCGCGCGCAGAACTGCGCAAGAACTGCAAAAAACTGGCCAAAACAGCCCAAAAACGGGCCAAAACTGGCCATTTTGGCTCAGCTGGCGGCGGCGGGACGGACAGGACAGCGCAGCGAGGAGGCAACACCGTCCCTGCTATCTGAACGCCCCATCCAGCCCTGTGCCACCCGGGGGTTTCAGGGTGCTGAGATGGCTGACGTTTTGCTCCGCTCACGTCGTTCGCCGCGCGACGACGCAAAAACTGCCAAAAAAACTGGCCAAAACAGCCCAAAAACGGCCAAAAAAACTGGCCATTTTGGCTTTTGGCTGGCGGCGGCGACGGCGGACGGGGCGGCGAGGAGAGGCAACACCGTCCCTGCTATCTGAATG
>UBIG03000113.1:12500-17500 GCA_900464855.2 Musa schizocarpa
TCAAAGACTTCGATGGTTCGCGGGATTCTGCAATTCACCAGGTATCGCATTTCGCTTCGTTCTTCATCGATCGAGCGAGATATCCGTTGCCGAGAAGTCGTCAATGGGGTCACCGTCGGAATTGTAGCCTACTGCATGCAGCGAGGCCCTCGACTTTCGTCGATGTTCGTGTTCCTTGGCGCTATCGCGCGGGGGGTTAATAGTTCATCCCCTCGGTCGTCCCGCAGAGGGGGACCGACATTGATTCGGGGTGTTGTCGGGGCGAGCCCGGCGAGCAATCGTTGGCGCATTCACGGTCGTCCTCGTCGGTGGGTCTCGACAATGATCCTTCCGCGGGTTCACCTCGGAAACCTTATTACGACTTCTCCTTCCTCTAAATGATAAGGTTCAGTGGACTTCTCGCGGCGTCGCGGCGGGCGAACCGCCCCGTCGCCTCGATCGAACACTTCACGGACCATTCAATCGGTAGGAAGCGGCGGGCGGTGTGTACAAAAGGCGGGGGGCGTAGTCAGCGAGCTGATGACTTCGCGCTTACTAAAATTCCTCGTTGAAGACCAACAATTGCAATGATCTATCCCCATCATCGATGAAATTTTCAAAGATTACCGGGGGCTGTCGGCCAAGGCTATGAACTTCGTTGAAATACATCGGTGTAGCGGCGCGTCGCGACCCAGAACATCTAAGGGCATCACAGACCTGTTATTGCCTCAAACTTCCGTGGCCTAAGCGGCCATAGTCCCTCTAAAAGCTGGCGGGGAGGATGCCTCGCGCGTAGCTAGTTAGCGGCTGAGGTCTCGTTAGTTATCGGAATTAACCGGACAAATCGCTCCACCAACTAAAAACGGCCATGCACCACCACCCATAGAATCAAAAAAAGAGCTCTCGGTCTGTCAATCCTTGCTATATCTGGACCTGGTAAGTTTCCCGTGTTGAGTCAAATTAAAGCATGAGGGCTCCCTCTGGTGGTGCCCTTCCGTCAATTCCTTTAAGTTTCAGCCTTGCGACCATACTCCCCGGAACCCAAAGACTTTGATTTCTCATAAGGTGCGGTGAGTCCTAAAACAACATCATCCCGATCCCTGGTCGGCATCGTTTATGGTTGAGACTAGGGCGGTATCGATCGTCTTGAGCCCCCAACTTTTCGTTCTTGATTAATGAAAACATCCTTGGCAAATGCTTTTCGCGGTGGTTCGTCTTTCATAAATCCAAAATTTCACCTCGACTATGAAATCTGAATGCCCCGACTGTCCCTCTTAATCATTACTCCGATCGAAGGCCAACACAATAGGACCGAAATCCTGTGATGTTATCCCATGCTAATGTATCCAGGCGTGGGCTTGCTTTGAACACTCTAATTTCTTCAAAGTATGCTTGTAGGAGAACACGACCCGACCCGATTAAGGCCGACGCGCATCGCCGACAGAAGGGATGGGGACGGCCCGTTGCACACTGCGGCGGACCGACCGACCGACCGTCCCAAAGTCAACTCTGAGCTTTTTAAGCTGCAACAACTTAAATATATCGCTATTGGGCTGGAATTACGCGGCTGCTTTGGCACCGGACTTGCCCTCAATGGATCCTCGTTAAAGGGATTTAGATTGTACTCATTCAATTACCGGACTTCGAAGAGCCCGGTATTGTTATTTATTGTCACTACCTCCCGTGTCGGGTTGGGTAATTTTGGCGCGCTGCTGCCTTCCTTGGATGTGGTAGCCGTTTCTCGGGCTCCCTCTCGGAATCGAACCCTAATTCTCCGTCACCCGTCACCACCATGGTAGGCCCCTATCCTACCATCGAAAGTTGATAGGGCAGAAATTTGAATGATCGTCGCGCGACACGAGGGCGTGCGATCCGTCAGTTATCATGAATCATCGAGACGGCGAGCAAAGCCCCCGTCAGCCTTTTATCTAATAAATGCATCCCTTAGGAAGTCGGGGTTTGTTGCGCGTATTAGCTCTAGAATTACTACGGTTATCCGGTAGCACGTACCATCAAACAAACTATAACTGATTTAATGAGCCATTCGCGGTTTCACAGTCTGAAATAGTTCATACTTACACATGCATGGCTTAATCTTTTGAGACAAGCATATGACTACTGGCAGGATCAACCGGGTAGCACGTCCTCTGACGCCAAGCCCAACATGCCGACCCATTACCCAAAGGAAAGGGGGGGGGGCAATGATGGGAAGGCTGTCATCCGTCGAAAGGCGACCAAGAAAACCAACCGATCATGTGCCAAGAGTCCAAAGACCCATGGTACATTCTTATCCACTGCATCCAAGAGCACTCCGTGAACACTTTGGAGCCACTCGAGGCGAGGCGGAGGTGCGAGACATGACATCGTTCGAGGAGGACACACAAGGTGGTGCGGACATCGACACTCCTCATTCGTATAGGACATGAGAAGTGGATAAGCGAGGTAAACAATGTCTATTTCCAAAGGAACTAGGTAGATTGTACAGGCAACACACACATCTCCGTTCGAACAGAGTACCATTGAAGGGACTTACAGCGTCGGTGGTCAACTGCACAAAAGCAGGGGCCCACCGCGACATACAAATCCATCACCGCTCACATGCCGACACAGTCATCCCATCGGACAGCCCATCGCCAACCACGAGCAACAAAGACTCAAGTGGCCGATCAAATAAGACAACAATCGGCGACAAGACACCGCCGTGCGAAAAGTACAGAACAACGCACTGTTGGCCCACAAGGAAGAAGAAGATTTCAATCGAAGGAAAAAGGGCCCATAAACAGGGCAAAAACAGACCAAAACTGGCCATTTTTTTGGCTGGACGTTTTGCTCGCTCACGTCGTTCGCCGCGACACACAAGAACAGCCAAAAAACTGGCCAAAAAACAACCAAAAAACGGGCCAAAACTGGCCATTTTTGGCTTTGGCTGGCGGCGGGGACAGCGAAGCGGAGAGGCAACACCGTCCCTGCTATCTGAATGCCCCATCCAGCCCTGTGCCACCGGGTTTCAGGGTGCTGAGATGGCTGACGTTTTGCTCCGCTCACGTCGTTCGCCGCGACGCGAACAAAAGAAAAAAAAAACTGGCCAAAACAGCCCAAAAAACGGGCCAAAACTGGCCCATTTTTTTGGCGGCAGCGGCGGCGGCGGCGGACAACAAAAGCGGGAGGCAGCACCGTCCCTGCTATCTGAACGCCCCATCCAGCCCTGTGCCACCGGGGGTTCAGGGTGCTGAGATGGCTGACGTTTTGCTCCGCTCCGTCGTCGTTCGCCGCGACGCGCAAGAACTGCCAAAAACTGGCCAAAACAGCCAAAACAGCCCAAAAACAGGCCAAAACTGGCATTTTTTTTGGCTGAGCGGCGGCGGCGGCGACGGACAGCGAAGCGAGGCAACACCGTCCCTGCTATACGAACGCCCCATCCAGCCCTGTGCCACCCGGGGTTTCAGGGTGCTGAGATGGCTGACGTTTTTCTCCTCACGTCGTTTTCGCCCGACACACAAGAACTGCCCAAAACTGGCCAAAAAGCCAAAAAACAGCCCAAAAACTGGCCATTTTGGCCATTTTTGGCTGCCATGGCTGAATGGCGAGCGGAGGCAACACGTCCCTGCTATCTGAACGCCCCATCCAGCCCTGTGCCACCGGGGGTTCAGGGTGCTGAGATGGCTGACGTTTTGCTCCGCTCACGTCGTTCGCAGCGACACACAAGAACTGCCAAAAACTGGCCAAAACAGCCCAAAAACGGGCCAAAACTGGCCATTTTTTTGGCTGCTGAGCGGCGGCGGCGGCGGACAGCAGGCGAGCGAGCAGCAACACCGTCCTGCTATCTGAACGCCCCATCCAGCCCTGTGCCACCGGGGGTTCAGGGTGCTGAGATGGCTGACGTTTTGCTCGCTCACGTCGTTCGCCGCGGCAAAAACACACAAGAACTGCCAAAAACTGGCCAAAACAGCCCAAAAAACGGGCCAAAACTGGCCATTTTTTTGGCTGAACTGGCGGCGGCGGCGGCGGCGGACGGCGGCGGCGGAAGGCAACACCGTCCCTGCTATACGAACGCCCCATCCAGCCCTGTGCCACCGGGGGTTTCAGGGTGCTGAGATGGCTGACGTTTTGCTCGCTCACGTCGTTCGTTCGCCGCGCGACACACAAGAACTGCCAAAAACTGGCCAAAACAGCCCAAAAACGGGCCAAAACTGGCCATTTTTGGCTGAGCGGCGGCGGCGGGCGGACGGACAGCGGCGAGAGAGGCAACACCGTCCCTGCTATACGAACGCCCCATCCAGCCCTGTGCCACCCGGGGTTCAGGGTGCTGAGATGGCTGACGTTTTTTTGCTCCGCTCACGTCGTTCGCCGCAAAACGCAAAAAACTGCCAAAAAAACTGGCCAAAACAAAAAAAACAGGCCAAAACTGGCCATTTTTTTTTGGCTGAACGGCGGCGGGACGGCGGACAGCAAGCGAAGCGGAGGCAACACCGTCCCTGCTATACGAACGCCCCATCCAGCCCTGTGCCACCCGGGGTTTCAGGGTGCTGAGATGGCTGTTTTTTGCTCTCGCTCATCGTCGTTCGCCCCGCGACGCGCAAGAACTGCCAAAACTGGCAAAACAACCAAAAAACAGGCCAAAACGGGCCAAAACTGGCCATTTTTTTTGGCTGGCTGGCGGCGCGGCGGCGGACGGCGGACGGACAGCGAAGCGGAGAGGCAACACCGTCCCCTATATCGAACGCCCCATCCAGCCCTGTGCCACCGGGGGTTCAGGGTGCTGAGATGGCTGACGTTTTTTTGCTCCGCTCACGTCGTTCGCCGCGGCGCGCAGAAGAACTGCCAAAAACTGGCCAAAACAGCCCAAAAAACGGGCCAAAACTGGCATTTTTTTTTGGCTGGCGGCGGCGGCGGCGGCGGACGGCGCAGCGAAGCGAGGCAACACCGTCCCTGCTATCTGAACGCCCCATCCAGCCCCCTGTGCCACCGGGTTTCAGGGTGCTGAGATGGCTGACGTTTTGCTCCGCTCACGTCGTTCGCCG
>UBIG03000113.1:25000-30000 GCA_900464855.2 Musa schizocarpa
AGTGGGGGGTTTGTTGCGCGTATTAGCTCTAGAATTACTACGGTTATCCGGTAGCGCGTACCATCAAACAAACTATAACTGATTTAATGAGCCATTCGCGGTTTCACAGTCTGAAATAGTTCATACTTACACATGCATGGCTTAATCTTTGAGACAAAGCATATGACTCTGGCAGGATCAACCGGGTAGCGTCCTCTGACGACGCCAAGCCCAACATGCCGACCCATTACCACAAAGGGAAGGGGGGGGGCAATGATGGGAAGGCTGTCATCCGTCGTCGAAAAGGCGACCAAAAAACCAACCGATCATGTGCCAGAGTCCAAAGACCCATGGTACATTCTTATCCACTGCATCCAAGAGCACTCCGTGAAACTTTGGAGCCACTTTCGAGGCGAGAGGTCGAGACATGACATCGTTCGAGGACACACAAGGTGCCGCGGACATCGACACTCCTCATTCGTATAGGACATGAGAAGTGGATAAGCGAGGTAAACAATGTCTATTTCCAAAGGAACTAGGTAGATTGTACAGGCAACACACACATCTCCGTTCGAACAGAGTACCATTGAAGGGACTTACAGCGTCGGTGGTCAACTGCACAAAAGCAGGGGGCCCCACGCGACGCATACAAATCCATCACCGCTCACATGCCGACACAGTCATCCATCCGGACAGCCCGCCGCCAACCACGAGCAACAAAGACTCAAGTGGCCGATCAAATAAGACAATCGGCGACAAGACACCGCCCGTGCGAAAAGTACAGAACAGCGCACTGTTGGCCCACAAGGAAGAAGAAGATTTCAATCGAAGGAAAAAGGGCCCATAAACAGGGCAAAAACAGACCAAAACTGGCATTTTTTTTTGGCTGACGTTTTTGCTCCGCTCACGTCGTTCGCCGCGGCACACAAGAACAGCCAAAAAAACTGGCCAAAACAACCCAAAAACGGGCCAAAACTGGCCATTTTTTTTTGCTGGCGGCGGCGGCGGACAGAGCAAAGGCGAGGCAACACCGTCCCTGCTATCTGAATGCCCCATCCAGCCCTGTGCCACCCGGGGTTTCAGGGTGCTGAGATGGCTGACGTTTTTCCGCTCGCTCGTCGTTCGCCGCGGCGCGCAAGAACTGCAAAAAACTGGCCAAAACAGCCCAAAAACGGGCCAAAACTGGCCATTTTTTTTGGCTGGAGACGGCGGCGGCGGCGGACGGACGGACAGCGAAGAAGAGAGGCAACACCGTCCCTGCTATCTACGAACGCCCCATCCAGCCCTGTGCCACCCGGGTTTCAGGGTGCTGAGATGGCTGACGTTTTTTGCTCGTCGTCGTTCGCCCGCGACGCAAAGAACTGCCTAAAAACTGCCCAAAAAACAGCCAAAACGGGCCAAAACTGGCCCCATTTTGGCTGGCCAAAACTGGCCATTTTTTTGGCAACACCGTCCCTGCTATCTGAACGCCCCATCCAGCCCCTGTGCCCCGGGGTTTCAGGGTGCTGAGATGGCTGACGTTTTGCTCGCTCGTCGTCGTTAGCCGCGACACACAGAACAAGAACTGCAAAAACTGGCCAAAACAGCCCAAAAACAGGCCAAAACTGGCCATTTTGGCTGGCTGGCGGCCGGCTATCCTGCTATCACGATCCCTATCGAACGCCCCATCCAGCCCTGTGCCACCGGGGTTTCAGGGTGCTGAGATGGCTGACGTTTTGCTCCGCTCACGTCGTTCGCCCGCGACACACAAGAACTGCCAAAAAAACTGGCCAAAACAGCCAAAAAACGGGCCAAAACTGGCCATTTTTGGCTGGCGGCGGCGGCGGCGGACAAAGGCAGCGGCGAAAGGCAACACCGTCCCTGCTATCGAACGCCCCATCAGCCCTGTGCCACCGGGGGTTCAGGGTGCTGAGATGGCTGACGTTTTGCTCCGCTCACGTCGTTCGCCCGCGACACACAAGAACTGCCAAAAACTGGCCAAAACAGCCAAAAAAACGGGCCAAAACTGGCCATTTTTTGGCTTTTTGGCGAGCGGCGGCGGCGGGGCGAAGCGGCGAGCGAAAGGCAACACCGTCCCTGCTATACGAACGCCCCATCCAGCCCTGTGCCACCCGGGGGTTTCAGGGTGCTGAGATGGCTGACGTTTTGCTCCGCTCACGTCGTTCGCCCGCGACACACAAAGACTGCCAAAAACTGGCCAAAACAGCCCAAAAACGGGCCAAAACTGGCCATTTTGGCTTTGAAGAAGCGGCGGCGGCGGCGGACGGACGGCGGAGAAGCGGAAGGCAGCACCGTCCCTGCTATCTGAACGCCCCATCCAGCCCTGTGCCACCGGGGGTTTCAGGGTGCTGAGATGGCTGACGTTTTGCTCCGCTCACGTCGTTCGCCGCGACGCAAGAACTGCCAAAAACTGGCCAAAACAGCCCAAAAACGGGCCAAAACTGGCCATTTTTTTTTTTGGCGGCGGCGGCGGCGGACAGCGGCGAAGCGAGAGGCAACACCGTCCCTGCTATCTGAACGCCCCATCCAGCCCTGTGCCACCGGGGGTTTCAGGGTGCTGAGATGGCTGACGTTTTTGCTCGCTCACGTCGTTCGCCGCGACGCACGCAAGAACTGCCAAAAACTGGCCAAAACAGCCCAAAACGGGCCAAAACATTTTTTTTTTTGGCTGAGCTGGCGGCGGCGGCGGACGGACGGACAAGCGAAGCGAAGGCAACACCGTCCCTGCTATCGAACGCCCCATCCAGCCCTGTGCCACCGGGGGTTTCAGGGTGCTGAGATGGCTGACGTTTTGCTCCGCTCACGTCGTTCGCCCGCGACGCGCAAGAACTGCCAAAAAAACTGGCCAAAACAGCCAAAAAAACGGGCCAAAACTGGCCATTTTTTTTTTGGCTGAGCGGCGGCGGCGGCGGACGGGAAGCGAGCGAGGCAACACCGTCCCTGCTATCTGAACGCCCCATCCAGCCCTGTGCCACCGGGGGTTCAGGGTGCTGAGATGGCTGACGTTTTGCTCCGCTCACGTCGTTCGCCCGCGACGCGCAAGAACTGAAAAAAACTGGCCAAAACAGCCCAAAAAAACGGGCCAAAACTGGCCATTTTTTTTTGGCTGGCGGAGCGCGGCGGCGGACGGACGGACAAGCGAGCGAAGGAGGCAACACCGTCCTGCTATCTGAACGCCCCATCCAGCCCTGTGCCACCGGGGGTTTCAGGGTGCTGAGATGGCTGACGTTTTGCTCCGCTCACGTCGTTCGCCGCGCACGCAAGAACTGCTTAAAAAACTGGCCAAAACAGCCCAAAAACAGGCCAAAACTGGCCATTTTTTTTGGGCTGAAGCGGCGGGCGCGGCGGACGGACAGCAAGCGGCGAAGGCAACACCGTCCCTGCTATCTGAACGCCCCATCCAGCCCTGTGCCACCGGGGGTTCAGGGTGCTGAGATGGCTGACGTTTTGCTCGCTCACGTCGTTCGTTTCGCCGCGACGCGCAAGAACTGCCAAAAAACTGGCCAAAACAGCCCAAAAACGGGCCAAAACTGGCATTTTTGGCTGGCTTTGGCGGCGGCGGACGGCGGACGGCGAAGCGGCGAGGCAACACCGTCCCTGCTATCGAACGCCCCATCCAGCCCTGTGCCACCGGGGGTTTCAGGGTGCTGAGATGGCTGACGTTTTGCTCTCGCTCGTCGTTCGCCGCGACGCGCAAGAACTGCAAAAAAAACTGGCCAAAACAGCAAAAAAAAAAACGGGCCAAAACTGGCCATTTTGGCTGGCTGCGGCGCGGCGTGGCGGCGGACAGCGGCAAAGCGAGAGGCAACACCGTCCCTGCTATCTGAATGCCCCATCCAGCCCTGTGCCACCGAGGTTCAGGGTGCTGCTGAGATGGCGTTTTTTTGCTCCGCTCACGTCGTTCGCCGCGGCACACAAGAACTGCCAAAAAAAAACTGGCCAAAACAGCCCAAAAACGGGCCAAAACTGGCCAAAGCGGCGGCGGCGGTGGCGGCAAGCAAAGCGAGAGGCAACACCGTCCCTGCTATCTGAACGCCCCATCCAGCCCTGTGCCACCCGGGGGTTTCAGGGTGCTGAGATGGCTGACGTTTTGCTCTCGCTCACGTCGTTCGCCCGCGACGCAAGAACTGCTAAAAAACAAAAAAAAACTGGCCAAAACAGCCCAAAACGGGCCAAAACTGCCATTTTTTTTTTGGCATTTTTTGGCGGCGGCGGAGAGGCAACACCGTCCCTGCTATCTGAACGCCCCATCCAGCCCTGTGCCACCGGGGGTTTCAGGGTGCTGAGATGGCTGACGTTTTGCTCCGCTCACGTCGTTCGCCCGCGACGCAAGAACTGCAAAAAAAAACTGGCCAAAACAGCCCAAAAATGGGCCAAAACTGGCCATTTTTTGGCTGGCGGCGGCGGCGGGCGGGGCTGAAGCGGAGAGGCAACACCGTCCCTGCTATCTGAACGCCCCATCAGCCCTGTGCCACCAGGGGGGGTTCAGGGTGCTGAGATGGCTGACGTTTTGCTCGCTCACGTCGTTAAGCGCTTGACGCAGAACTGCAAAAAAAACTGGCCAAAACAGCCAAAAAAACGGGCCAAAACTGGCCATTTTTTTGGCTGGCTGGCGGCGGCGGCGGGACGGCGGCGGAGAGGCAACACCGTAAGAACAATCTGAATGGCTGACTCCATCCATCCATCCAGGAGGGGGGGGCCAAAACTGGCCATTTTTTGGCTGGCTGGTCGCGGGGCGGGACGAGAGCGCGGCGGCGTCCCTGGTTGGGTTCATTGTATTGTCTGAACCCAAAGCCAACAGGGTGCTGAGATCTGAGCTGCTTCTTGGCGGGTGAAACAAAGCGAGGGCATTGGCGGGTAATGATGTGCCGTGTTTGTCATCGAGTGCGATTCTCGGGACGTGTTTGTCATCTTGTGCCTGCTGGCGGCAGCGCTTGTGCCTCGTCGAATCCTGCAGTGACCGAAGCCTTTGCTGGCGCCTCATCGAATCAAAGGCACTTTCGGGTCGCCATGTCGCGGTG
>UBIG03000113.1:35000-40951 GCA_900464855.2 Musa schizocarpa
TCATAAATCCAAAATTTCACCTCGACTATGAAATCTGAATGCCCCCCGACTGTCCCTCTTAATCATTACTCCGATCCGAAGGCCAACACAATAGGACCGAAATCTGTGATGTTATCCCATGCTAATGTATCAGGCGTGGGCTTGCTTTGAGCACTCTAATTTCTTCAAAGTAACGGTAGGGGAATACGACCCGACCAGATTAAGGCCCGAACGCGCATCGCCGACGAAGGGATGGGACGGCCGGTGCACACCATGAGGCGGACCGACCGACCCGTCCCAAAGTCAACTTCTGAGCTTTTTTTAAGCTGCAACAACTTAAATATCGCTATTGGGCTGAATTACAGCGGCTGCTGGCACCGGACTTGCCCTCAATGGATCCTCGTTAAAGGGATTTAGATTGTACTCATTCAATTACCGGACTTCGAAGAGCCCGGTATTGTTATTTATTGTCACTACCTCCCGTGTCGGGGATTGGGTATTTTTTGGCGCTGCTGCCTTCCTTGGATGTGGTAGCCGTTTCTCGGGCTCCCTCTCGGAATCGAACCCTAATTCTCCGTCACCCGTCACCACCATGGTAGGCCCCTATCCTACCATCGAAAGTTGATAGGGCAGAAATTTGAATGATGTCGTCGCCCGACGCGAGGGGCGTGCGATCCGTCAGTTATCATGAATCATCGAACGGCGAGCAAAGCCCCGTCAGCCTTTTATCTAATAAATGCATCCCTTCGGAAGTCGGGTTTTGTTGCGTATTAGCTCTAGAATTACTACGGTTATCCGGTAGCGCGTACCATCAAACAAACTATAACTGATTTAATGAGCCATTCGCGGTTTCACAGTCTGAAATAGTTCATACTTACACATGCATGGCTTAATCTTTGAGACAAAGCATATGACTCTTGGCGGGATCAACCAGGTAGCACGTCCTCTCTGACGCCAAGCCCAACATGCCGACCCATTACCAGGGGGGGGGGGGGCAATGATGGGAAAGGCTGTCATCGTCGAAGAGGCGACCAAGAAAAGCCAACCGATCATGTGCCAGAGTCCAAAGACCCATGGTACATTCTTATCCACTGCATCAAGAGCACTCCGTGTGAACTTTGGAGCCACTTTCGAGGCGAGAGGTGCGAGACATGACATCGTTCGAGGACACACAAGGTGCGGACATCGACCTCCTCATTTCGTATAGGACATGAGAAGTGGATAAGCGAGGTAAACAATGTCTATTTCCAAAGGAACTAGGTAGATTGTACAGGCAACACACACATCTCCGTTCGAACAGAGTACCATTGAAGGGACTTACAGCGTCGGTGGTCAACTGCACAAAAGCAGGGAGCCCCCCCGCGACATACAAATCCATCACCGCTCACATGCCGACACAGTCATCCCATCCGGACAGCCCGCCGCCAACCACGAGCAACAAAGACTCAAGTGGCCGATCAAATAAGACAATCGGCGACAAGACACCGCCGTGCGAAAAGTACAGAACAACGCACTGTTGGCCACCAAGGAAGAAGAAGATTTCAATCGAAGGAAAAAGGGCCCATAAACAGGGCAAAAACAGACCAAAACTGGCCATTTTGGCTGACGTTTTGCTCGCTCACGTCGTTCGCCCGGCGACACACAAGAACAACCCAAAAACTGGCCAAAACAACCCAAAAACGGGCCAAAACTGGCCATTTTTTGGCTGGGCGGCGGCGGACGGACAGCGAGCGAAGCGCGAGGCAACACCGTCCCTGCTATCTGAATGCCCCATCCAGCCCTGTGCCACCCGGGGTTTCAGGGTGCTGAGATGGCTGACGTTTTTGCTCCGCTCACGTCGTTCGCCGCGACGCGCAAGAACTGCCAAAAACTGGCCAAAACAGCCCAAAAACGGGCCAAAACTGGCCATTTTGGCTTTTGGCTGGCGGCGGCGGCGGACGGCGGACAACAGCGAAGCGAGAGGCAACACCGTCCCTGCTATCTGAACGCCCCATCCAGCCCTGTGCCACGGGGTTTCAGGGTGCTGAGATGGCTGACGTTTTGCTCCGCTCACGTCGTTCGCCGCGACGACGCAAGACTGCCAAAAACTGGCCAAAAAACTGGCCAGCCAAAAACGGGCCAAAACTGGCCCAAAAAGCAAAAACGGGCCAAAACTGGCCTGAAATTTTTTGATGGCTGCTCCGCGTCGTTTTTGGCGGCGGCGGCCAAAAAACAGCCAAAAACGGAAAACTGGCCGGCGAGGCGGCGGCGGGCAACAACACCGATCCCTGCTATCGAACGCCCCATCCAGCCCTGTGCCACCGGGGTTTCAGGGTGCTGAGATGGCTGACGTTTTGCTCCGCTCACGTCGTTCGCCGCGACACACAAGAACGACCCAAAAACTGGCCAAAACAGCCAAAAAACGGGCCAAAACTGGCCATTTTTTTGGCTGGCGGCGGCGGCGGCGGCGGACGGACAGCGGCGAAGCGCGAGGCAACACCGTCCTTGCTACACGAACGCCCCATCCAACCCTATGCCACCCGGGGGGTTCCTGTGTGCTGAGATGGTTGACGTTTTGCTCCGCTCACGTCGTTCGCCGCGACACACAAGAACTGCCCAAAAAACTGGCCAAAACAGCCCAAAAACGGGCCAAAACTGGCCATTTTTTGGCTTTGAAGCTGGCGGCGGCGGACGGACAGCAGCGCGGCGAAAGGCAACACCGTCCCTGCTATCTGAACGCCCCATCCAGCCCTGTGCCACCGGGGTTCAGGGTGCTGAGATGGCTGTTTTTTTGCTCCGCTCACGTCGTTCGCCGCGGCACACAAGAACTAAAAAAAAAACTGGCCAAAACAGCCCAAAAAAACGGGCCAAAACTGGCCATTTTTTTGGCTGGCAGCGGCGGCGGCGGACGGACAAGCGGCGAAGGAGGCAACACCGTCCCTGCTATACGAACGCCCCATCCAGCCCTGTGCCACCGGGGGGTTTCAGGGTGCTGAGATGGCTGACGTTTTGCTCGCTCACGTCGTTAAGCCGCGACACGCAAGAACTGCAAAAACTGGCCAAAAACAGCCCAAAAACGGGCCAAAACTGGCCATTTTTTTTGGCTGGCGGCGGCGGCGGCGGCGGACAACGGCGAAGCGAGCGAGGCAACACCGTCCCTGCTATCTGAACGCCCCATCCAGCCCTGTGCCACCGGGGGTTTCAGGGTGCTGAGATGGCTGACGTTTTTTTGCTCCGCTCACGTCGTTCGCCGCGACGCGCAAGAACTGCCAAAAACTGGCCAAAACAGCCCAAAAACGGGCCAAAACTGGCCATTTTGGCTGAGCGAAGCGGCGGCGGCGGCGGCGGACAGCAAGCGAAGCGAGGCAAACACCGTCCCTGCTATCGAACGCCCCATCCAGCCCTGTGCCACCGGGGTTTCAGGGTGCTGAGATGGCTGACGTTTTGCTCCGCTCACGTCGTTCGCCGCGACGCGCAAGAACTGCAAAAAAACTGGCCAAAACAGCCCAAAAACGGGCCAAAACTGGCCATTTTTTTGGCTGAGTGGCGGCGGCGGCGGCGGACAAGCGGCGGCGAGGCAACACCGTCCTGCTATCTGAACGCCCCATCCAGCCCTGTGCCACCGGGGTTTCAGGGTGCTGAGATGGCTGACGTTTTGCTCCGCTCACGTCGTTCGCCGCGACACGAAAAGAACTGCCAAAAAACTGGCCAAAACAGCCCAAAAACAGGCCAAAACTGGCCATTTTTTTTGGCTGAGCAATGGCGGCGGCGGCGGACGGACAAGCGGCGGAGGCAGCAACACGTCCCTGCTATCTGAACGCCCCATCCAGCCCTGTGCCACCGGGGTTTCAGGGTGCTGAGATGGCTGACGTTTGCTCCGCTCACGTCGTTCGCCCGCGACAGAACGCAAGAACTGCCAAAAACTGGCCAAAACAGCCCAAAAACGGGCCAAAACTGGCCATTTTTGGCTGAGCGGCAGCGGCGGCGGCGGCGGACGGACGAAGCGAAGAGAGGCAACACCGTCCCTGCTATCTGAACGCCCCATCCAGCCCTGTGCCACCGGGGTTCAGGGTGCTGAGATGGCTGACGTTTTGCTCCGCTCACGTCGTTCGCCGCGACGCGCAAGAACTAAAAAAACTGGCCAAAACAGCCCAAAAACGGGCCAAAAAACCATTTTTTGGCTTGGCGGCGGCGGCGGCGGGACAATGGCGAGCGAGCGAGGCAACACCGTCCCTGCTATCTGAACGCCCCATCCAGCCCTGTGTGCCGGGGTTCAGGGTGCTGAGATGGCTGACGTTTTGCTCGCTCACGTCGTTCGCCCGCGACGCATAAGAACTGCCAAAAACTGGCCAAAACAGCCCAAAAACAGGGAAAAAACTGGCCATTTTTTTTTTGGCGGCGGCGGCGGCGGACAGCAAGCGCGAGGCAGCACCGTCCCTGCTATCTGAACGCCCCATCCAGCCCTGTGCCACCCGGGGTTCAGGGTGCTGAGATGGCTGACGTTTTGCTCCGCTCACGTCGTTAAGCCGCGACACACAAGAACTGCCAAAAACTGGCCAAAACAGCCCAAAACGGGCCAAAACTGGCCATTTTGGCTGCTGGCGGCGGCGGCGGACAGATGGCGAAGCAGCGAGGCAACACCGTCCCTGCTATCTGAACGCCCCATCCAGCCCTGTGCCACCGGGGTTCAGGGTGCTGAGATGGCTGACGTTTTTGCTCCGCTCACGTCGTTCGCCAGCGACGCGCAAGAACTGCCAAAAACTGGCCAAAACAGCCCAAAAAAACGGGCCAAAACTGGCCATTTTTTTTGGCTGACGGCGGCGGCGGGCGCAGGCGACGTCCCCTGTCCCTGCTATCTGAACCCCATCAGCCCTGTGCCACCGGGGGGTTTCAGGGTGCTGAGATGGCTGACGTTTTGCTCCGCTCACGTCGTTCGCCGCGACGCGCAAGAACTGCCAAAAACTGGCCAAAACAGCCCAAAAATGGGCCAAAACTGGCCATTTTTTGGCGGCGGCGGCGAACGGAACAGCGGCGAAGCGAGGCAACACCGTCCCTGCTATCTGAACGCCCCATCCAGCCCTGTGCCACCAGGGGGGTTCAGGGTGCTGAGATGGCTGACGTTTTGCTCGCTCACGTCGTTCGCGCAGCGACGCATAAGAACTGCCAAAAACTGGCCAAAACAGCCCAAAAACGGGCCAAAACTGGCCATTTTTTGGCTGAAGCGGCGGCGGCGGCGGACGGACAGCGGCGCGCGAGGCAGCACCGTCCCTGCAATCTGAATGGCTGGACTCCATCCATCCAGTAGTAGGCGGGGGCCAAAACTGGCCATTTTTGGCTGTCGCGGCGAAGCGGCGAGGCCGGCGGACAGCGAGAGGCGGCGGCGTCCCTGGTTGGGTTCATTGTATTGTCTGAACCCAAAGCCAACAGGGTGCTGAGATCTGAGCTGCGCTGCTGGCGGGTGAAACAAAGCGAGGGCATTTGGCGGGTAATGATGTGCCGTGTTTGTCATCGAGTGCGATTCTACGGACGTGTTTGTCATCTTGTGCCTGCTGGCGGCAGCGCTTGTGCCTCGTCGAATCCTGCAGTGACCGAAGCCTTTGCTGGCGCCTCATCGAATCAAAGGCACTTTCGGTAAGCCATGTCGCGGTGGCTCCTGCATTGCTGGCGCTGCTGCTGCGCGCGGATACCTCAGCTCAGCCCCTAAGTTCAATCGTCCCGTCGGATATTTCGACCGCTTTCGACTGTCGCTTTCAACCTCGTCGGCGTGGAGGGCAGTGAATTTTGGGGGGGGGGGGGGGGACGAATCCGTGCGACGCGGGGCTGGATCTCAGTGGATCGTGGCAGCAAGGCCACTCTACCGCCACAATGCCCCATCGGCGTATTTAAGTCGTCTGCAAAGGATTGACCCGTCGTCCGTGCGAATTTCACTTCCGATGGCGCCCGTGGCTATACCACCACGAGGGCTACACGGCGACCACGAGCCCATGGGGCCA
>UBIG03000114.1:0-40323 GCA_900464855.2 Musa schizocarpa
GGCATTTGTATAGTAGGGGCGGTGCTGCCTCTGGCCGCTTATTCGCTGTACGCTGCCGCCTTTCGCTCGGTAAAAATGGCTAGTTTTGGCCCGTTTTGGGCCGTTTTTGGCGGTTTATGGGCAGTTCTTGCATGCCGGCCGACGGCGTGTCTTGAGCAAAGCGTCGACCATCTCGCACCTTGGAACCCGGGTATGCGAGGGCTGGGCGGAGACGTCGTATAGCAGGGATAGTGCTGCCGCGCCATTTCGCTCAGCCAAAATGGACAGTTTTGGGCGTTTTGGCCAGTTTTCGGCGGATTCTTACCTGCGGTGGCGAAGCGGCGATGTCGCGAACAAATCGTCGACCATCATCGGCCGTGGAACCCGGGGAATACTGGGGTTGGATGGGGCATTTGTATAGTAGGGACGGTGCTGCCTCGCTTCTTCGCTAATACGCTTTTCGCTTGCTGTCCGGTAAACTTACAGCATTTCGCTCTCAACCAAAATGAGCAGTTTTGGCCCGTTTGAGCGTTTTGGCGATTTTTGGGCAGTTCTTGCGTGCCCGCCAGCAAGCGGCGTGTGTGGAGCAAAGCGTCAGCCATCTCGATTACCCTGGAACCCCCTGGGTAGCATAGGGCTGGATGGGGCATTCGTGGTATAGCAGACGGATTTGCCTAACCGCTCACTCGACAAAAATGGCGATTTTTGGGCCGTTTTGCTGGTTCTGCGTGTCGTGGTGAGCGGCGTGTGCGCAGAGCAAAAGCGTCAGCCATCTCAGCACCTGGAACCCCCTGGGTGCCACAGGGCTGGATGGGGCATTCGTATAGCAGGGACGGTGCGGCCTCTCGCTTCGCTCGATGCTGTCAAGCCTTCGCCGACCAAAAATGGCTGGTTTTGGCCCGTTTTTTGGCTGTTTTGGCCAGTTTTTGGGCAGTTCTTGCATGCCGTGGCGAATGACATGGCGAACCAAAGCGTCAACCATCTCAGTACCCTAGAACCCCGGATGGCAGGTGGGGCGGTGCTAACTCTAAACCCCATTTCGTTGTCCGCCATTAATTTTCGCTTGCTCTGCCAAAATGGCCAGTTTTGGGCTATTTTGGCAAGTTTTTGGGCAGTTCTTTTGTGCCGTGGCGAACGGCGTGTGAGTAAAACTTCAACCATCTCAACACCCTGGAAACCCCGGGTGGCCTGGGGCTGGATGGGGCATTAAGTATAGCAGGGACAGTACTGCCCTCTCTTCGGTCGCTGTCCGCCACTTTCGCCCTTCGCTTCGCTCAGCAAAAATGGCTAGTTTTGGCCTGTTTTGACTATTTTGGCCAATTTTTGGGCAGTTCTTGCATGCCGCGGCCAAACGGCGTGGTGAACAAAAGCGTCGACCATCTTAGTACCCTGGAAACCCCGGGTGGCACAGGGTTGGATGGAACATTAGTATAATAGGGGACGGTGCTGCCTCTCGCTTATACGCTGTCCCCTTTCGCCGTTAAATTTCGCTGTGCCAAAAATGGCTAGTTTTGGGCTGTTTTTGGCCAGTTTTGGGCAGTTCTTGTATGCCTTGGTGAACGGCGTGGTGAACAAAACTTTAGCCATCTCGACACCCTGGAACCCCGGGTGTAACAGAACTGGATGGGGCATTCGTATAGAAGGGGCGGTACTGCCTCTCGCTCGCTTTCGCTGTTCGCCATTTCGCTCATTTCGCTCGCTCAGCCAAAATGGCAAGTTTTGGCCCGTTTTTGGGCTGTTTTGGCCTGTTTTCGAGTCGTTCCTGTGTGCGCGGCGAACCACGTGGCGTTGCAAAATGTCAGCCATCTCGATGCCCTGGAACCCCTCGGTTGGCACAGGGCTGGATGGGGCATGCGATAGCAGGGCGGTGCTGCCCTCTCGCTTGCTTCGCTGTCGCCCGCTCGGCCTTCATTTCAGCTCAGCCAAAAATGGCCTGTTTGGCCCATTTTGGGCTGTTTTAGCCGGTTTTCCGATTCGTTCTGTGTTGGCGAAGCGACATGGCGGTTACAAAATGTCAGCCATCTCATTACCCTGGAACCCCTCGGTTGGCACAGGGCTGGATGGGGCATTCATATAACGGGGGCGGTGCTGCATCTCGCTTATTTCGCTGTCGCCCTTCGCTCGTTCAACCAAACATGGCCAGTTTTCGCCCGTTTTGGGCTGTATTAGCCAGTTTTTTAGCCGTTCTTGTGTGCCTTGGCGAAACGATGTGGCGGAACAAAGCGTCAACCATCTTAGCACCCTGGAACACGCCGGGTTGCACTGGGCAGGATGGGGCATTAAATTATAGCAGGGGCGGTGCTGCCCTCGCTTAAGCTCGTTGTCGCCCGCTCGCCGCTTGCACCGCTCAGCAAAAATGGCCAGTTTTGGCCGCGTTTTTGAGCTATTTTGGCTAGTTTTGGGCGGTTCTTGTGTGCAGCGGCCCGAAACGGCGTGGTGAACAAAAGCGTCACCCATCTCAGCACCCTAGAACACCCGGGTGGCACAGGCTGGATGGGGCATTAAATATAGCGGGGACGGTGTTGCCTCTCGCCCGCTCACTCTCCGCCGCTTCGCCGCTCTCTCGGCTCAACCAAAATGGCCAGTTTTGGCCCTTTTGGGCTATTTTGGCCAGTTTTGGGCGTTCTTGTGTGCCTCGGCGAACTATTTGAGCTGTGCAAAATGTCAACCATCTCGGCACCTTGGAACCCCGTGTGGCAGGGGGGGGGGCTGGATGGGGCGATTCATATAAGCAGGGGCGGTGCTACCTCTTCGCCCAGCTTCGCTGTCCGCTTCTTGCCATTTCACTTTCTCTTCGGCCAAAAATGGCGGATTTTTGGGCCATTTTGGCTAATTTTGGGGTAGTTCTTGTGTGCCCGTGACGAGCGACATGAGCCGAAGCAAAAGCGTCAACCATCTCAGCACCTTGGAATGGGAATCTGGGGGCTGGATGGAACGATTCGTTCGCAAGGGCGGTACTGCCTCTACGGCTTCGCTGTCCGTCGCTCGCCGCTCCTTTCTTCGACCAAAAAAGGCCATTTTGTCCCGTTTTGGGTTGGTTGTGCCGATTTTTTGGGTCGTTCTTGTGTGCCGTGGCAAGCGGCGTGGCCGGATCAAAGCGTCTGCAATCTCAGCACCCTGGAACCCTCGGGTCGCACAAGGCAGGATGGGGCATTCATATAGCAGGGACGGTGTTGCCTCTCCGCCATTTCGTTGTCGCCTTTCGCCGCTATTTTCGCTCAGCCAATAATGGCCTGTTTTTGGCTAGTTTTGGGCTATTTTTTGCAAGTTTTTGGCCGTTCTTGTGTGTCGTGGTAAACAACGTGGCGAACAAAGCGTCGACCATCGCAGCACCCTGGATCCCCCCTGGGTAACAGGGCTGGATAGGGCATTCATATAGTAGGGGCGGTGCTGCCTCTCGCTTCGCTCACTGTCCGCCTTTCATTTCATTTCGACCAAAATGGCAATTTTGGCCCGTTTTCAGGCTATTTTGGCCAGTTTTGGGCCGTTATTTGTGCCGGCGAACGGCGTGGCGGACAAAAGCGTTGAACATCTCAGCACCCTGTAACCCCGGGTGGTACAGGGCTGAATGGGACATTCTATAGTAGGGACGGTGCTGCCTCTCGCTTCACTTTCGCTGTCCCTATTTCGCCGCTCACTATTTCGCCAATAATGGCCAGTTTGGGCCCGATTTTTGGGCGTTTGGCCAGTTTTTGGGCAGTTCTTGCGTCTTTGCGGCGGCGGCGGCGAGCGAACAAAGCGTCACCAATCTCAACACCTGGAACCCCCGGGTGTACAAAGGCTGGATGGGGCGTTAGATAGCAGGGGGCGCTGCCTCTCGCCGCTCGCTTGTCCACCGCATGCTTGTCATTTCGCTTCGCTGAAGTAAAATGGACAGTTTTGGCCCATTTTTGGGCTATTTTGGCCAGTTTTGGACAGTTCTTGCGTGCTGCGGCGGTGAGCGGCGTGGCGGAGCAAAACGTTAGTCATCTCAGCGCCCTGGAACCCCCCGGGTGGCACAGGGCTGGATGGTGCATTCATATAGCAGGGACAGTGCTGCTTCTCGTTTCGCTAGCTGTCCTCATTTGGCCTTCGCTTCTCGCTCAGACAAAAATGGCCATTTTGGTCCGTTTTCTGTTGTTTTGGCCTGTTTTGGAGTGGTTCTTGTGTGCCGCCGTGAGCGGCGTTAGCGGAACAAAAGCGTCGACCATCTCAGCACCCTGGAACCCCCCCGTGGTGGCACAGGGCAAGATGGGGCATTCGTATAGCAGGGGCGGTGCTGCCTCTCGCCTTCGCTTTCGCCGATGTAGCTGCGCATTTCGCTCATCCAAAATGGCCAGTTTTGGCCCGTTTTTCGGCCCGTTTTGGCCTTTTTTGGCATTTTTTGCGCGTGCCGCGATGAACGATGTGTAGCGGAACAAAATGTCACCATCTCGGCACCCTGGAACCCCCGGAGTGGCTCAGCGTTGGATGGAGCATTAGTATAGCGGGGCCGGTTCTGCCTCTCAACCTTATTCGCTGTCGCCCGCATTTCGCTCACTTTCGACCAAAAATGGCCAGTTTTGGCCCGTTTTAGGGCTGTTTTGTAAGTTTTTGGGCGTTTTATGTGCCGTGGTAAGCGACATGAGTGGAGCAAAGCGTCAGCCATCTCAGCACCCTGGATCCCCGGGTGCCGCAGGGCTGGATGGGGCATTAATTATAGTCGGTCGGTGCTGCCTCTCCGCCGCTTTCGCTGTCGCCGGCTTGCCGCTTCGTTAAGCTCAACCAAAATGAGACGTTTTGGCCCATTTTTTTGGGTTGTTTTAACCAGTTTTGGGTCGATCCTGTGTCGCGGCGAACGGCGTGGAGGAACAAAGCGTCGCCATCTCAGCACCCGGAAACCCCGGGTGGCACAGGGCTGGATGGGGCATTAAAGGATAGCGAGGGGCGGTGTTGCCTCTCTTCACCTTCGTTGTCCGCCACTCGCCTGCTTTTCGCCGCTCAGCCAAAAATAGCCAGTTTTGGCCCATTTTTGGGGGCCGTTTTTGGCGGTTTTTTGGGCAATTCTTGCGTGCCCGCGCGAGCGATGTGAAGCGAGCAAAATGTCAACCATCTCGGCACCCTGAACCCCCGGGTGGCATAGGGCTGGATGGTGCATTAAAATATAGATGGGGCGGTGCTGCCTCTCGCTTTGCTCGCTGCGCTTTCGTCGCTCACTCGCTCGGCCAAAAATGGCAAGTTTTGGCCCTTTTGGGCTCTTTTGGCTAGTTTTTTGGGCGTTCTTGTGTTGCGCGGTGAACGGCGTGGCGAACAAAGCGTCAGCCATCTCAGCACCCTGGAACCCCGGTTGGTACAGGGCAGGATGGTGCATTAAAGTATAGCAAGGATGGTGCTGCCACTAACCCCGCTTCGTTGTCCGCCGCATTTCGCTCAACAAAAAATGGCCAGTTTTGGCCGTTTTGGGCTGTTTTTGCCAGTTTTTGGGCAGTTCTTGCGTGCTTGGCGGCGACGGCGTGGGGAACAAAAACGTCAGCCATCTCAACACCCTGGAACCCCTCGGATGGCAAAAGGTTGGATGGTGCATTAAGTATAGCAGGGGCGGTGCAGCCTCTCGCTTAATTTCGCTGTCCGCGGCTTCGCCCTTCGCTTCGCAGCCGAAAAATGGCTAGTTTTGGCTTGTTTTTGGGCTCTTTTGGCTGGTTTTTTGGGCCGTTCATGTGTGCCGCGGCGACGGCGTGAGAGGAGCAAAGCGTCAGCCTTCTCAGCACCCCTGAACCCCCGGGTGGCAGGGGGCAGGATGGGGCATTAAGTATATAGGGGCGGTGCTGCCTCTCGCTTAAACCCCGCTGTCGTTGTCGCCGCTTGCCCAGCCAAAAATGGCCAGTTTTGGCCCGTTTTTGGGCTGTTTTTGGCCAGATTTTGGGGCGTTCTTACATGCTGCGGCGAATGACCTATGCGAGCAAAACATCAGCCATCTCAGCATCCTAGAATCCCCGGGTGGCACAGGGTTGGATGGGGCATAAGTATAGCAGGGGCGGTGCTGCCTCTCGCCAAAGCTGGCTGTTCGTTGCTCGCCGCTTGCTCGCTCAGCCAAAAATGGCCAGTTTTCACCCGTTCTTAGGCTCTTTTGGCCAGTTTTTGGGCAGATCTTGCGTGCCGTGGTGAACGACCTGTGCGGAGCAAAACATCAGCCATCTCAGCATCCTGGAACCCCCCGAGTGGCACAAGGCTGGATGGGGCATTCGTATAGCAGGGACGATGCTGCCTCTCACTTCGCTCGCTGTCCGTCGCTCGCCGCTCAATCGCTCAGCCAAAAATGGCCAGTTTTGGCATTTTTTTGGCTGTTTTGGCTAGTTTTTAGGCAGTTCTTGCGTGCCGCGTCGAACGACGTGAGCGGAGCAAATCGTCAGCCATCTAAGCACCCTGGAACCCCCCGGGTGGTACATGGCTGGATGGGGCATTAGTATAGCAGGGACGGTGCTGTCTCGTTTTCGCTTTCGCTGTCCGCCTCTCCCATTTCGCTTGCTTTCGCACCAAAATGGCCAGTTTTTTGCCCGATTTGAGTTGTTTTGACCGTTTTTGGGCTATTTTTGGCCAGTTTTGGGCCGTTCTGTGTGCCGCTTGGGCGAACGACATGAGCGGAGCAAAATGTCAGCCATCTCAGCACCCACAGAACCCCCGGGTGGCTACAGGGCTGGATGGGGCATTCATATAGCAGGGACGGTGCTGCCTCTCGCTTCACTTTCGCTGTCCGCCAGCTTTCTTCGCTTCTTCGTGTCGCCGCTTCCTTCGCTCAACCAAAAATGGCCAGTTTTGGCCCGTTTTTGGGCTGTTTTGCTAGTTTTTGGGTAGTTCTTGCATGCCACGATGAGCGGCGTGGCCAGAGCAAAGCGTCAGCCATCTCGACACCCTGGAACCCCTGGATGGCACAGGGTTGGATGGGGCATTCTTATAGCAGGGATGGTGCTCCTCTCGGCAGTTCGCTGTCCGCACATAGCTTCGCTCGCTCCGCTCAAAAAATGGCCAGTTTTGGTCCGTTTTGGGCCGTTTTGGCCAGTTTTTGGGCAGTTCTTGCGTGCCGCATGGTGACCAACGTGAGCGGACAAAAGTCAACCATCTCAGCACCCTGGACTCCCGGGTGGCATAGGGCTGGATGGTGCATTAAGTATAGCGGGGGCGATGCTGCCTCTCGCTTCGCTCGTTGTCCGTTTCCGCCGCTCGCTAGCTCAGCCAAAAAATGGCCAGTTTTGTCGTGTTTTTTGGTCCGTTTTGGCCAGATTTTGGACTATTCTTGCATGCCGGCGAAACGGCGTGAGCGAGCAAAGCGTCGACCATCTCAGCACCCTAGAACCCCGGGTGGCAAAGGGCTGGATGGGGAATTCATATAGCAAGGGACGGTGCTGCCTCTAAGCCTTCGTTGTCCGCCGCTTTCGCTCAGCCAAAAATGGCCAGTTTTGGCCCTTTTGGGCTGTTTTGGCCAGTTTTGGGTCGTTCTTGTGTGCGCGGTGAATGGCGTGGCGGAACAAAACGTCAGCCATCTCAGCACCCTGGACCCCGGGTGGTACAGGGCTGGATGGTTCGTTCATATAGCGCGGGGGCGGTGCTGCCTCTCGCTTAAGCCGCTTCGCTGTCCGCCTTCGCCGCTCGCTTCGCTAAGGCAAAAATGGCCAGTTTATCCCTTTTTGTGTTGTTTTGGCCAGTTTTGGGCCGTTCTTGTGTGTGTAACGAACGGCGTGAGAAAGCGCGTCAGCCATCTCAGCACCCTGGAACACCCCGGGTGGCACAGGGCTGGATGGGGCATTCATATAGCAGGGACGTTGATGCCTCTCGCTTCGCTCACTGTCCGCCGCTCGCCGCTCGCTTGTTCAGCCAAAAATGGCCAGTTTTGGCCCCTTTTTCGGCCGTTTTGGCCATGTTTTGGGCAGTTCTTGCATGCCGCGGCGAACGACGTGAGCGAAGCAAAACGTCAGCCATCTTAGCACCCTAGAACCCCGCGGGTGGCACAGGGCTGGATGGGACATTCGTATAGCAGGGACGGTGCTACCTATCGCTTCGCTTGCTGTCCGCCGCTCGCTCAGCCAAAAATGGCCAGTTTTGGCCCGTTTTTAGGCTGTTTTGGCCAGATTTTGGGCCGTTCTTGCGTGCCGCGGTGAACGACCTGTGCGAAGCAAAACATCAGCCATCTCAGCATCCTAGAACCCCCCAGGTGGCATAGGGCTGGATGGGGCATTCGTATAGCAGGGACGGTGCTGCCTCTCGCTTCGCTCGCTATCCGCCGATCACCGCTCGCTCGCTCATCCAAAAATGGCCAGTTTTGGCCCTTTTTGGGCTGCTTTGGACAGTTTTTGGGCCGTTCTTTTGTGCCGTGGTGAACAATGTGAGCGGAGCAAAACGTTAGCCATCTCAACACCCTGGAACCCCCCGGGTGGTACAGGGCTGGATGGGGCATTCGTATAGCAAGGACGGTGCTGCCTCTCGCTTAAGCTTCGCTTTCGCCGCTTCGCCAGCTCAATCGCTAAACCAAAAATGGCCAGTTTTGGCATGTTTTTTAGCTGTTTTGGCTAGTTTTTAGGCAGTTCATGCGTGCGCGGCGACGGCGTGGCGAACAAAACGTCTGCCATCTCAGCACCCTGGAACCCCGGGTGGTACAAGGCTGGATGGGGCATTCATTATAGCGAGGGACGGTGCAGTCTCTTGCTTCGCTTCGCTGTCTGCCTCTCCTTTCGCTCGCTCAGCCCGAAATGGCCAGTTTTGCCCGATTTGGGCTGTTTTGACCCGTTTTTGGGCTGTTTTGGCCAGTTTTGGGCGTTCTGTGTGCCGCTGACGAGCGGCGTGGCGGAGCAAAAATGTCAGCCATCTCAGCACCTTGGAACCCCGAGTGGCACAGGGCTGGATGGGGCATTCGTATAGCAGGGACGGTTCTGCCTCTCGCTTCGCTAGCAGTCCGCCGCTCGCCGCTCGCTCGCTGTCCGCCGCCCGCCGTTCGCTCGCTCAGCCAAAAATGGCCAGTTTTGGCCTGTTTTTGGCCTGTTTTGGCTAGTTTTTGGGTAGTTCTTGTGTGCCGCGATGAGCGGCGTGGCGGGAACAAAGCGTCAGCCATCTCAGCACCTTGGAACCCCCTGGATGGTACAGGGTTGGATGGGGCATTCTTATAGTATGGGGATAGTGCTGCCTCTTGCTTCGCTTCGCTATCCGCCGCGACATCGCTCACTTCGCTCCGCCAAAAATGGCCAGTTTTGGTCCATTTTGGGCGTTTCAGCCAGTTTTTGGGCAGTTCTTGCGTGCGCGGTGACCAACGTGAAGCGGAGCAAAAAAGTCAACCATCTCAGCACCCTGGACCCCGGGTGTATAGGGCTGGATGGTGCATTCGAATAGCAGGGGCGGTGCTGCGTCTCGCTTAACAAATTTCGCTGTCCGTTGCTTCGCCGCGTTCGCTGTCTGTTGCTTTCGCCGCTCGCTAACTCAACCAAAAATGGCCAGTTTTGTCGCGTTTTTGGTCCATTTTGGCCAGATTTTGAACCATTCTTGCGTGCAGCGGCGAACGGCGTGGATGGAGCAAAACGTCAGCCATCTCAACACCCTAGAACCCCGGATGGCAAAGGGCTGGATGGGGAATTAAGTATAGCAGGGATGGTGCTGCCTCACCGCTTCAGCTTCGTTGTCCGCCGCTTTCGCCTTTCCTTCGCTCAGCCAAAAAATGGCCAGTTTTGTCCCTTTTGGGCTGTTTTGGCCAGTTTCTGGGCGTTCTTGTGTCTTGGGCGAACGGCGTGGCGGAGCAAAGCGTCAACCATCTCAGCACCCTGGACCCCCCGGGTGGCACAGGGCTGGATGGTTCATTAAATATAGCGGGGACGGTGCTGCCTCTCGCCATTTCGCTGTCCGCCCGGCTCGTCATTTCGCTTCGCTAAAGGCAAAAATGGCCAGTTTTGTCCCTTTTTGTGCTGTTTTTGGCCAGTTTTTTTGGGGCGTTCTTGTGTGCCACGGCCCGAACGGCGTGGCGGAGCAAAAGCGTCAGCCATCTCAGCACCCTGGAACACCCGGGTGGCACAGGGCTAGATGGAACATTCGTATAGCAGCGGCGGTGATGCCTCTCGCTTCGATCGCTGTCCGCTGCTTTCGCCTTCGCTCGTTCAACCAAAAATGGCCAGTTTTGGCCCGTTTTTGGTCGTTTTTTGGCCAAGTTTTGGGCAATTCTTGCGTCTTGCGGCAACGGCGTGAAGCGGAGCAAGCGTCAGCCATCTTAGCACCCTGGAACCCCCTGGGTGGCACAGGGTTGGATGGGGCATTCGTATAGCAGGGACGGTGCTGCCTATCGCTTCGCTCCCTGTCTGCCGCTCGCTCAGCCAAAAATGGCCAGTTTTGGCCCGTTTTGGGCTGTTTTGGCCAGATTTTGGGCCGTTCTTGCGTGCCGCGGTGAACGACCTGTGCGGGGCAAAACATCAGCCATCTCAGCATCCTAGAACCCCCCGGGTGGCACAGGGCTGGATGGGGCATTTGTATAGCAGGGACGGTGCTGCCTCGCCATTCGCTATCCGCTTTCATTTCAAGCTCATCCAAAATGGCCAGTTTTGGCCTTTTTTTAGTTACTTTGGACAGTTTTTGGGCGTTCTTTTTGTTCCTTGGTGAACAACATGGCGAACAAAAGCGTTAACCATCTTAGCACCCTGGAACCCCCCGGGTGGTACAGGGCTGGATGGGGCATTCGTATAGCAGGGACGGTACTGCCTCTCGCTTCGCTCGCTGTCTGCCGCTCGCCGCTCAATCGCTCAGCCAAAAATGGCCAGTTTTGGCAAGTTTTTTGGCTGTTTTGGCTAGTTTTTAGGTAGTTCTTGCGTGCCGCGGTGAACGACGTGAGCAGAGCAAAACGTCAGCCATCTCAGCACCCTGGAACCCCCCGGGTGGTACAAGGCTGGATGGGGCATTCATATAGCAGGGACGGTGCTGTCTGCCTCTCCCCGCTCGCTCGCTCAGCCAAAAATGGCCAGTTTTTGCCTTATTTGGGCTGTTTTGACCTGTTTTTGGGCAGTTTTGGCAAGTTTTTGGGCCATTCCTGTGTGCCGCGGCGAACGACGTGAGCGGAGCAAAATGTCAGCCATCTCAGCACCCTGGAACCCCCCGGGTGGCATAGGGCTGGATGGGGCATTCGTATATCAGGGACGGTGCTGCCTCTGGCTTCCCTCGCTCGCTGTCCGCCGCCCGCCGCTCGCTGCTCAGCCAAAAATGGCCAGTTTTGGCCTGTTTTTGGGCTGTTTTGGCTAGTTTTTGGGTAGTTCTTGCGTGCCGCGATGAACAACGTGAGCGGAGCAAAACGTCAGCCATCTCAGCACCCTGGAACCCCCTGGATGGCTCAGGGTTGGATGGGGCATTCTTATAGCAGGGATGGTGCTGCCTCTCGCTTCGCTCGCTGTCCGCCGCACATCGCTCGCTCGCTCCGCCAAAAATGGCCAGTTTTGGTCCGTTTTTGGGCCGTTTTGGCCAGTTTTTGGGCAGTTCTTGCGTGCCGCGATGACCAACGTGAGCGGAGCAAAATGTCAGCCATCTCAGCACCCTGGACCCCCCCGGGTGGCATAGGGCTGGATGGTGCATTTGTTAGGATCGAGAGCACTAAGAGGGGGGGGGGGTGAATTAGTGCAGCGGAAATCTTTCAGCGATTTAAAAATGAAAGCTTCGTTAGATCCGATAAAAAGCGATTTCGATGTAAAAGCGATTCACAGTTTGTATCTAAGTGTAGTTTCGCGGTTTGCATCTAAATGCAGTTTTCGTCTAAATGCAGATTGCGTCTGGCGCGTTTGCATTTAAAGCGCAGTTTCGTCTAAGCACAGATTGCATCTAAGCACAGTTTGCGTCTAAACATAGTTTCGTCTAAAGCGCGTTTGCGTCTAAACACAGTTTCGTCTGGCGCGGTTTCGCGTCTAAACGCAGTTTTACGTCTAAGTGCAGTTTTCGTCTAAGTGCAGTTTTTTCGTCTAAAGCGCAGTTTTCGTCTAAGCGCAGTTTTGCGTCTAAAGCGCAGTTTTCGTCTAAACGCAGTTTTTCGTCTAAATGCAATTTTACGTCAAAAGCGTAATTTTATGTCTAAACGCAGTTTTGCACTTTGAAAAGCGTTTTATGAATCGCAGAATGCAATTTGCAGTTATAAATGGAATCAAAGCGTAAGTGTGAACTGCAGTGTAAAGATGAAAATGAAAAACACCGATTCGTCTGAATGCAGATTCGGAAAGATCAGAACTTAGAGACTCGTTAAATAAAAGCGCAGAGGGCAGTAGCTATGTAGGAGGTTTGCAGTAATGATAAAGTGCTCAAAGTAAAAGCAAACCAGAGATTTAGAGTGGTTGGTCGGTCTTGACCTACTCCACTTTGGCTTCCTCCTCCGACGAGGTCACCGGCGTCAACTAGCTGCCTTCCTTCAATGGGTGAAGGACAACTGCCCTTTACAGTTTCACTCCTTTTGATGGGCTCAGGAGACAACCCTTACAGAACATTTCTCTCCTCACTTTTACAACAATTTTGAGCTCAAGAATCCAGAGAAGATCAAGATTTGGTGTAGGTCTCTTGCTCTATATCTGTGCTGAATGGGTGGGGTAATTATAGGCCCCAACCCAGTTCAAATTTGGAGCACAAAACGATCAAATCCCGAATTCGAGATCGGCGGTTGCACCCTCGGTTGGAGAGGTTACCGCTGGCGGCAGAGCTTCGGAGGCGTGTCACGCCCCTCAAAATATCGACAATATTTAAAATTTTCATCATAACTAACCCAGGATCCAAGCACACATTTGAGGTCACTAAGAAAACATTCAGATCAAAATTTCACCTCTATAGTCTACAAATTCTAACCCTGTGCAATTCATAAACATACCACACATCACTCGATAATTCATACAATCAGAACTCAACTCATCAAAATAATAACCACAATATAAATTCACAAATGGGGAAGTCTATGCAGTCACCAAACCAACGATTACCATAAGATCATATCGTTACACGAATATAACTTAACATACCAAAATCCTATACATGAGGGATCCTTTATCTTACACAAAATCCACAGGTTTAGATTCATCGTCACATTTCATAAGATGCAGAGTATCTTATACAACAAATACATATATGCTAACAAAGATCTGCCCAAAATCTTCTAAACTTTCCACCGCCTCACCCCAATCTTAACATTTAAGCAAGCAATATGCTATCCTGAAAAATTTATCAACAAACGGGGTGAGCATAAAGAGCTCAGCAAGTGACTAACATATCCATATCAAAATAGTACAACTTCCAAAGAGATACAGTTCCAAAGTACAAGGCAGAATATACGATTTCGTAGACATAATATCATTAAGAGCAGAAACACAATTGTCCTTTCAATCTTACATATTTGGTTCCTGACAGATTGGGGCATAGAGTAATTGGAGCATATCAGTAACAAAGGAAACATATCGGAGCTTATCAATGGCATATAAAGTGTTCCGAAGCATATCAACGGCATATGGAACATTTCGAAGCAAAATCATCAATCAATGAAGCATTTTCAGAGCATATCAAAACAAATATCGTCAGAAGCTCAAACGTCGTCCTTGACATTTGCAATCATATCATTCTTATCCAGAGCATGAACAGAAACAACTCACCAAAACTCTGGATGTCATATCAAACATATAGAAGGTGTGGTGGGATCTCGGTCAGAATGTGATTCATCCATTTCTGAATGACCACTGACAAAAAAGTCTCCCCGTCTGGGAGATCCCTCCACCCACGTCTAGGTGAAGTCGGAGGGGGGCGGCAGAGCATCGCAGGCTCTAAGCACATACCCTTTACCATTTTCGGCAAAGGTCCAGGAATATCCGGAGGCGGGGACCCCACAGGCGGGTAATAAGCATCCCACAGAGCGGGACCCCAAGGAGTGGATAATAAGCGCATACCCTTTACCATTTCTGGCAAAGGTCCAGACAATCCCACACACTAGAGTACAAGAGGGTAGTTTTAACAATAAGTAGCATATATCGGACCACACGCGAAACAACAAACGTGCATGTGCCTTTTCGAGACAATACGAAACAAAAAACAAATCTCTCACAAATGTATTCAGATTTGGAATGAAATAAAAAAACAAGAGTGTACAGGGATTTCCAAGCAATCATATTTAGCTCAATTCCAATAAGAAGGTTAGACCAATTCAAATATCCAAAGGAACAGAATATGCGAAATCGACCAAAGCTCGATTTCGGACAGAATTCCAGTGGCACATCAAACAAATACTTCAGAATATCAATTATGCTCCAATACCCATAAGAAAGCTATGGTTGAACCATATATCAATCTATATTCTGATGGAACAAATTTCATATGAAACAGGGTTCCCAACGCGGAGTTAACTTTGATTTGGTAACACAAGGTCAAAAACACAATCACTGTTTTGCAGAATTTATAGGGTCGGATTCAACAGATAATAGGGTAGGCAATTGAATTCCAAAATTTTCAAACTATATGTCAAAAGAAATATTTTCAAGTCTAGTTTCAAATAAAATCAGTTTGGTACAATTCAGAATTTGCAACAGGGTGTTATAGGCATTTTAGTATCGATAGGTCAGAAATCTTGAACCCTGTTTTACAGCGTCTATAGGCTCAATTGAAACAGCTGTTTGGGTAAGTATTCGGTGTCCAAAATCTACAAAATCAGTGTCAAAAGGAAGATATAAGAGTCTACTTTCAAACAAAATAGTTCCTGCCCGAATTCACATTTTATACTAAAACTTATAGCTGAAACAGTGTATAGGGGTCAGTTTACCGAAATGAAAACTTTAAAATCGGTTCTATGTCCAAATAGGGACATATCAGTTTCTAAATAGAAATCCTTCAATTTATTTTGATTCAACATAAAAACAGAGACTAAAAATTCTCTAGGATGGGGTTAGAACACTTACCTTTGAGAATTTTAGCCCTAAATGAGAAGAATTGAGCAAGAAACCTTAAAGCCCCAATTTCTTCTTCCTCTTCTTCTTCTTCTTCTTCTTCTTCTTTCTTTCTTTCTTTCCCAGATCATCCAAGCAGTTGCCTTCTCTGCTTCCTTAAGAACGAAGGCAGAGAGGCTTAAGTGGTGGAGTTTGTATTTTTGTACATTTTACAGTTTAGTCCTTGTATTTAACATATTTACGATTAGGTCCTCAGGATTTACATATAGGTCCTCTGATTTTTGTTTGAATAAATCCTCCAACTCTTATGAATAAGTTCTCAGATTCATACTTTGATTTTTTATCAAATTTAAAATAGATACATACATTACAACTAGAAACTTATACGAAAATTCGGAAATGAGGGGTGTTACACTCTCCTCCCCTTAAAAGAAAAATTGTCCTCTAAATTTATCGTACCTCTATCGATGAAAAGACGGGGGTACACCTTTGTCATTTCCTCCTCTAGCTCTCAAGTTGTTTCCTTTCCAGAATGATGTCTCCAAATTACTTGAACCAGTGGGATGACCCAATTCCTTAGGACTTTTTCTTTCTTATCAACGATCAGAATAGGCTCTTCCACATAAGATAAATCTTTATCAATCTCCACCAGCTCATACTTAATGATGTGAGACGGGTCATATATATACTTCCTAATCATCGAGACATGAAATATATCATGGACATGACTCAATCTTTGGTGGCAAGGCAATCGTGTTTACGAGAACCAACCCTCTCGAGAACCTCAAAAGGTCCAATAAACTGGGGCTTAACTTTCCTTTCTTCCCAAACCTAATAATGCCTTTGGAAGGGGAGACTTTTAAAAATACAAAATCTCCGATTTCAAACTCAATGTCTCGTCTTCTATTGTCGGCATAACTCTTTTGACGACTTTGAGCAGTTTTAACCTTTCCCTTATAACTTGAATTTTCTCGGAAGTTTCTTGTACCTTATCCAGAATTGCTAACTTTACGTCACCAACTTCTTCCCAACATATAGGTGTTATGCACTTTTTCGAGTATAAAGCTTCAAAAGGAGCCATCTGAATACTTGAATGATAACTATTATTATAAGTGAACTCAACAAGCGAAATATCCTTATCCCATTAGCCTTTCCAATCCATAACATAGGCTCTAGGCAAATCCTCAAGCGTTTGAATTGTTCTTTCACGACCGACCATCGGTCCGAGGATGATATCTTTTGGTACTAAACTTAACTTTAGTGCCCATAGATTCCTGTAATCTTCTCCAGAATCTAGAGAGAAATTTGGAGTCTCTATCAGAGATGATCTCCTTTGGAATACCATGAAGTCTTACTATTTCACTGACATATAAATTTGCAAGTCTATCAAGCGAATAAGTCATATTAATCGGTAGGAAATGTGTAGATTTTGTTAACCTATCAATGATAACCCAAATAGCATCATGCTTTTTAGAGGTTCTGGGTAGTCCTGAAACAAAATCCATAGTAATGCATTCCCATTTCCATTCAGGAATATCTAAAGGTTGTAACAACCCTCCAGGTCTTTGGTGTTCTACTTTGATTTGCTGACAAGTCAAACATTTTGAAACATACATTGCAATTTCCTTCTTCATGCCTTCCCACCAATAATGACTTTGAAGATCTCTATACATCTTAGTGCTCCCAGGATGTATGGTGTACTTTGAAGTATGACTTTCCTTTAGGATTTGATTCTTGATATTTGGCTCATTTGGCACACATACCCTTTCCCCAAATCTCAATATGCCATCCTTTGAAACTTGAATTTTGGCTTCAATCCCCTTTTTACTTCATTTCTCAAGTAGATTAAACGTGGATCTCATAATTTTCCTTCCTTAATTTGTTGAATAAGATCAGATTGCACTTGAATGGAGGCCATCAATATCATCGAGTCTTGCTCTTTCCTCAAAGCTTTCAAATCAAAATTTTCTTCTAATAACTTCTACTGCTTTACAACCAGACTAGCCATAAAACTTGTAGACTTCCTACTAAGTGCATCAGCTACAACATTGGCTTTGCCCGGGTGATAACGGATGGCACAATCATAATCCTTCAGAAGTTCTATCCATCTTCGCTGCCTCATGTTTAACTCTTTAAGTGAAAATGTATTTTAAACTCTTGTGATCGGTGAAGATTTCAAACGTCGACCATACAAATAATGTCTCCAAATCTTTAGAGCATAAATAATTGATGCTAATTCCAAATCATGAGTTGGATAATTCAATTCATAACCTTTAAGTTGCCTAGAAGCATAAGCAATTACTCTCCCTTCCTGCATCAAAACACATCCTAGGCCTTTTCTTGAAGCATCAGTATAAACTACAAATCCCTCACTACCACTTGGAATAGTGAGAATAGGGGCACTAGTCAATCTTCTTTTTAACTCTTGAAAACTTTGCTCACAATCATCACCCCATACAAATTTCATATTCTTTTAGTGAGGTTGGTGAGAGGTTGAAGCGATTCGAGAAAATCCCTCAACAAATCTTCTATAATAACCTGCCATGCCTAAAAAAAGCTTGAACTTATGTTACATTTGTTGGTACTTCCCATTCAACTACAGCTTCTATTTTCCTTGGATCAACAGATATACCCTTCCACGAAATCACATGGCCTAAGAAAGCAACTTCATTCAACCAAAATTCACATTTTTTGAACTTAGGTATACAACTTCTTTTCTCTTAGTATGGACAACACATCTCTCAAATGTTCCTCATGCTCTGATTACTCTTTGAATACACCAATATGTCATCAATAAATACAATTACACAGATATCCAAGAGCGGTTGAAATATCCTATTCATTAGTTCCATAAAAGCTGCAGGGCATTTGTCAAACCGAAAGGGCATCACCAAGAATTCATAATGACCATATCGAGTTTTGAAAGCTGTTTTGAAATATCCTCCTCCTTGATCTTCAGCCTGATAGTAACGACCTCGGGTCAATCTTAGAGAATACTTGTGCACCTACTGCAGTTGATCAAACAAATCATCAATTCTAGGTATGGGATACTTATTTTTGATGGTCACCGATTCAACTGTCTATAATCAATACAAAGCCTCAATGTTCCATCCTTCTTCTTCACTAATAGAAAGGAGCACCCCATGGGGATACACTTTGGGTCGTATGAAACCCTTATCTAATAATTCTTGTATTTGCTTCTTTAATTCCTCTAGCTTTCGAGTGGTGCCATTCTGTAGGGAGGCTTAGATATTGGGGTTGTCTTGGAGACCGGATCAATAGCAAATTCACCCTCTCTATCTAGAGGTAAACCGGGCAAGTCATCCGGGAATACATCGGGGAATTCTTTGACCACTACAATTTAGTCTAGGTGGGTTTTCTGATTTGAATGCTCTTTTTACACACACCATATAACAAAAACAAACTTTTTGCATAAGGCGATAAACTTGAAGTCTTTGATATCAAGCAAGGAGGCAAATCATGCCTAATGCCCTCAAAAAAAAAATATAGGCCGATCGATGGTATGGGAAGTAATTATTTTTTTGTAACAATCAATACTAGCATGATAAGAAGATAACCAATCCATGCCAAGTATAATATCAAAGCCACGGATCTTTAGGAGAATCAAATCACAAGGAGTTCGTGGTCCCCAATAGAGATCAAACAAGATGGGTAGACCAAGTTTGTTGCCAATGAATCTCAACGGCGGTTATTCTGGGGCTGTTTTTTTTTTTTTTTTTTTTTTTTTTTTTCTTACCAAAAAAACAGCAGTTGTTACATATAACATATAATCCACGGGTTTAGGTAGAATATCCAAGTGACAAGCAAAGTATTGTGAAACAAATGATAAGTTGGAGCCGGGATCAAACAAAACTTTTGCATTTCTTTTAGAAACATGAAGAATACCTTCCACCATTGATTTAGAAGCTTTAGAATCTTGTTCAGTGATAGCGTACGCTCTAGCATAGGTTGAGGGTCTAGGAGGCAGTGGCTCTTTTTTCCTGTTCAGTAGGCAATCTCTTACTTGATGATCTAACTTTCCACAAGCAAAATAGGCTCTAGTCACCCGAAAACACAAACATGTTTCATAACTTAACTTGCAATTCACATATGATTGAGTCTTTTGCGATGACTTTCCTTTTCAAATCCAAATGTCTTGACACTCTTGTTATTACTTTCTAATTCATTTCCAATCATATTTTTATTAGTAAACTTGTCCTTGTCATTCTTACCATTGATCTTCAAAAATTCATTTCATTGTTGCCATTAATGATCAGCCTCTACTTCCAATATAAGGTGGCAAAAGAAATCTTTCGATCATCAGAACAATTTTGTACATCAAATATCTTCTCTGTTTGCATCATCCGTTTTTCTACCACCAATGGATTAGGTGCACCATGCTTCTGCTGCGCCACTCTGATTTTGTATACTCGATCAACCCATTCATCCCCCTTAATTAATCAGAAACAAATGAAATTGGAGGACCATAAGTCCTCATCATCCTAGATTCCTAAAATGCATCAAAGAAAATTTCCACCAATAACTATCACTGGACCTCAATATATTTTGCACGTCAACATATAAAATATTTCCGTGATCCTCAAACAATGCTCTGATACAACCTCTGTCACGCCCCTCAAAATATCGACAATATTTAAAATTTTCATCATAACTAACCCAGGATCCAAGCACACATTTGAGGTCACTAAGAAAACATTCAGATCAAAATTTCACCTCTATAGTCTACAAATTCATAACCCTGTGCAATTCATAAACATACCACACATCACTCGATAATTCATATAATCAGAACTCAACTCATCAAAATAATAACCACAATATAAATTCACAAATGGGGAAGTCTATGCAGTCACCAAACCAACGATTACCATAAGATCATATCGTCGTTACGAATATAACTTAACATACCAAAATCCTATACATGAGGGATCCTTTATCTTACACAAAATCCACATGTTTAGATTCATCGTCACATTTCATAAGATGCAGAGTATCTTATACAACAAATACACATATGCTAACAAAGATCTGCCCAAAATCTTCTAAACTTTCCACCGCCTCAGCCCAATCTTAACATTTAAGCAAGCAATATGCTATTCTGAAAAATTTATCAACAAACGGGGTGAGCATAAAGAGCTCGACAAGTGACTAACATATCCATATCAAAATAGTATAACTTCCAAAGAGATACAGTTCCAAAGTACAAGGCAGAATATACGATTTCGTAGACATAATATCATTAAGAGCATAAACACAATTGTCCTTTCAATCTTACATATTTGGTTCCTAACAGATTGGGGCATAGAGTAATTGGAGCATATCAATAATAAAGGAAACATATCGGAGCTTATCAATGGCATATAAAGTGTTAGAAGCATATCAGCGGCATATGGAACATTTGAAGCAAAATCATCAATGAATGAAGCATTTTGAGCATATCAAAACAAATATCGTCTGAAGCTCAAGCGTGGTCCTTGGCGTTGCAATCATATCATCCTTATCCGAGAGCATGAGCGAAACAACTCACCAAAACTCGGATGTCATATCAAACATATAGGCGGTGTGGTGGGATCTCGGTCGAATGTGATTCATCCATTTACGAATGACTACACGACAAAAGTCTCCCCCCCGGGAGATCCCTCCACCCACGTCTAGGTGAAGTCGGAGGGCGTGAGAGCATCGCGGGCTCTAAGCACATACCCTTTACCATTTTCGCAAAGGTCCAGAATATCCCGGAGGCGGGACCCCACCAGGCGGGTAATAAGCGCATCCCACAGGCGGGACCCCACGGGCGGGTAATAAGCGCATACCCTTTACCATTTCTGGCAAAGTCCAGACAATCCCACACACCCGAGTACAAGAGGGCAGTTTTAACAATAAGTAGCATATATCCGGAAGCACAGCGGAACAACAAAGCGTGCATGTGCCTTTTAGAGACAATGAAACAAAGAATAAATCTCTCAGAAATGTATTCAGATTTGGAATGAAATAAAAACAAGAGTGTACAGGGATTTCCAAGCAATCATATTTAGCTTAATTCCAATAAGAAGGTTAGACGAATTCAAATATCCAAAGGCGGGCAGAATATCACGAAATCGAGCCAAAAGCTTCGATTTCGGACAGAATTCCAGTGGCACATCAAACAAATACTTCAGAATATCAATTATGCTCCAATACCCATATGAAAGCTATGGTCGAACCATATGTCAATCTATATTCTGATGGAATAAATTTCATATGAAACAGGGTTCCCAACGCGGAGTTACCTTTGATTTGGTAACACAAGGTCAAAAACACAATCACTGTTTTACAGAATTTATAGGGTCGGATTCAACAGATAATAGGGTAGGCAATTGAATTCCAAAATTTTCAAACTATATGTCAAAAGAAATATTTTCAAGTCTAGTTTCAAATAAAATCTGTTTGGTACAATTCAGAATTTGCAGCAGGGAGTTATAGGCATTTTAGTATCGATAGGTCAGAAATCTTGAACCCTGTTTTACAGCGTCTATAGGCTCAATTGAAACAGCTGTTTGGGTAAGTATTCGGTGTCCAAAATCTACAAAATCAGTGTCAAAAGGAATATATAAGAGTCTACTTTCAAACAAAATAGTTCCTGCCCGAATTCACATTTTGTACTAAAACTTATAGCTGAAACAGTGTATAGGGGTCAGTTTACCGAAATGAAAACTTCAAAATCGGTTCTATGTCCAAATAGAGACATATCAGTTTCTAAATAGAAATCCTTCAATTTATTTTGATTCAACATAAAAACAGAGACTAAAAATTCTCTAGGATGGGGTTAGAACACTTGCCTTTGAGAATTTTAGCCCTAAATGAGAAGAATTGAGCAAGAAACCTTAAAGCCCCAATTTCTTCTTCCTCTTCTTCTTCTTCTTCTTCTTTCTTTCTTTCTTTCCCAGATCATCCACGCAGCTGCCTTCTCTGCTTCCTTAAGAACGAAGGCAGAGAGGCTTAAGCGGTGGAGTTTGTATTTTTTGTACATTTTACAGTTTAGTCCTTGTATTTAACATATTTACGATTAGGTCCTCAGGATTTACATATAGGTTCTCAGATTTTTGTTTGAATAAATCCTCCAACTCTTATGAATAAGTTCTCAGATTCATACTTTGATTTTTTATCAAATTTAAAATAGATACATACATTATAACTAGAAACTTATACGAAAATTCGGAAATGAGGGATGTTAGGGATTGACCCCGGCGGTTGCACCCTAAATGGGGTTAGGGCGGTTGCAGGTCTTTTCGAGATTGAGCCCAGGCGGTGCCACCTCTGGCCCTGGCGGTTGCACCTCTCACTGAGCTTCGAGCCGAGCTCAGCGGTGCTACCTCTCTGTCGGGGAGGTTTGCAGCCGATCTAGCTCAAGGCCGAGCTCTGGCGGTTGCACCTCTTGGCTGGGGCGGTTGCACCCTCTTGGCTGGGGCGGTTGCACCGCCCAGTCTGGGCTGGGAGACATAGCCCAGGTGGTGCCACCTCCGGCCTGGCGGTTGCACCTCGGCCTAGGCGGTTGCACCTCTCGGCCTAGGGCGATTGCACCTCTCGGTGCAATCGAGGGGGTTCGAATGAATGGTTAGCTCCATTCGGCCCAATTTCCTTTTTTTCAAGGGCCCAATTGCCCCAAGATTAAGCTAATGGGATCACCTCCCATTTTCCAACTTAATCAATGTGCTAACTATGATTAAATCTAAGACAATTTTCTGCAGCTTTGCTCCGTCGTCAATCGCTTCTTCCGGCGAGTTTCCGGCGAACTTCCGTCGATCATCCGATGAACCCTCGGTGATTCTTCTGCGGACTTCCGGCAAACTCCTGGACTTTGCGACGATCCACTTGGCGAGTTCCGGCGAGCTTCTTCAGTAAGCTTACGGACTTCTCGGATCTGTTCTCATGAGAACCTCCGACGACAACCGTGCGAACTTCCGTCGAACTCTCGAACTCCCAGCGTGATCATGATCTTGACTTCAAGCAACTCCTGCTGCTTGTCTATCTTTCATCGTAGTTAATCCTGCACACTTATCTCAACACATAGATTAGACAACAAATGACAATTGACTTCATCATCAAAATCTGAGATTCAACAATCTCCCCCTTTTTGATGATGACAATCAATTGATAATGGAGTTATCCTTAACTCCCCCTATCTATATGCCATAGTTGAGATAAGTCAACCTTGAATTCAAGACCTAAGAATTCAAGTGACGTATTGATAAGTTAGATCAGTTAAACTTATCAATACTCCCATCATCCATCATGATGTATCTCTTCAAGAATGATGTCAAGGCTTGACATACATCATCAAGTTTGTATGATTGTGTTTGTAACTATTCATCATGTAATCATATAAAGCTATGAAGGACTATTACATGATGCACACATTTGAGATTTTCTAGCAAGTTTGCATTTACTTCACAAGATAGGATATCAACTCAAGACATAATGCAAACTATAGCACTTGTTCATATATCTCTTGGTGATGCAAGGATGGCATAACCATAACATTGTTTATAGCATCACTCAAGTATTTGCAACTATGACATAGACATGATTATGGCAGTGTTTATCAATTCATATGTTTCTCCCCCTTTGTCATCAACAAAAAGCATGATAGCATTATCAAAAAGCATGGTAGATGTGATTCCAGCAAGTTATCACACACATAAAGGAAGGCATGACACATATAATACTTTGAATATCTCTTCTCCTTGTTATAGTTCGTTGCTTGAAGGAGGAAAGTCATTTTTCAAAAAGTTTTCATAAGAGTGTATAGGAAAATCCCATTTTTAGCATTCAAACCGAAAAATGAACTTCTTACATGCATTCGGTTATGAGTAAGCTACTGATTTTTAAAAACATTTGTCACATAATTTCCAACATGTTATTTGATCAAGTGATGCCAAGGCATGTAATAGTAATAACGTCCGAAAAATAATTTTAACTAGTTTAAGTATTCGGACACATCAACATTCCTAATTCTTTTCTTATGAAATCAAATTGTTCTTCACTTAGGGGTTTTGTAAAGATATCAGCTAGTTGATGTTTGGTATCAATGAACTCTATGGTTACGTCATGATTAGTGACATGATCTCGTATAAAGTGATGTCTAATATCAATATGTTTTGTTCTTGAGTGTTGTATAGGATTTTTAGTTAAGCATATTTGCACTCGTGTTATCACATTTAATGGGAATATCTTTAAGATTAACTTTGTAATCTTCTAAAGTGCTTTTCATCCATACAACTTGTGCACAGCATGCACTTGCTGCGATATATTCAGCTTCGGTTGTTGATAGAGCAACCGAGCTTTGTTTCTTAGATGACCAGGATACAAGGGCATGTCCTAAAAATTGACATGATCCTGATGTGCTTTTTCTATCTAGTCTCTGACCCGGTGAAGTCCGCATCGGCATAAAGCTGTTAACTCAAAATTTTCTGATTTTGGGTACCATAATCCTAGATTTGTGGTTCCATTAAGATATCTAAGTATTCTTTTGACTGCTTTGAGATGAGATATCTTAGGGTTTGATTGAAATCTAGCACAAAGTCCAACACCTTGAACATGATGTGCGGCAGTGCGGTGGCGGTGAGGTAAAGTAAACTTCCTATCATACCCTATTATTCTTTTGATTAAAGCTTTCTCCACTTTCATCAATTTCTAACTTAGTGGAGGTGCTCATAGGGGTGTTAATGGCCTTTGAGTTGTTCATATTAAATTTTTTTAATAAATTCATAGCATATTTTGTTTGACTAATAAAGATGTCGTTGCTTAATTGTTTGATTTGTAAGCCTAAGAAGAATGTTAATTCTCCCATTAAGCTCATTTCGAATTCAAGACTCATGGTTCTAGCAAAAGATTCACAGAGAGATTCATTTGTAGAGCCAAAGATAATATCATCAACATAAATCTGAACAATGAGAAAATTATTTTCAAAATTCTTGATAAATAATGTAGTATCAACCTTGCCTTTTGTGAAGTTATTTTCGATAAGAAAAGAACTAAGTCTCTCATACCAAGCCCTTGGGGCTTGTTTTAAACCATAGAGAGCTTTAGTTAATCTAAACACATGATTAGGGAGGCTATCATTTTCAAAACCAGGAGGTTGTTCAACATAAACTTCTTCGGAGATAAAGCCATTTAGAAAAGCTTTTAACATCCATTTGAAACAACTTAAAATTATTACTGCTAGCGTGAGGCAAGGAGCATCCTTATGGCTTCAATCGAACTACAGAGGAGGCGAAGGTTTCTTAAATGTCGATACCTTCTTCTTGGTTGAAACCTTTGGCCACTAATCTAGCCTTGTTTCTAACCATGATACCATTTTCATTTTGCTTGTTTCTGAAGACCCATTTAGTACCAATAACTAAATGGTCATTTGGCCTAGGAACAAGCTTCCACACTTCATTTCTCTCAAATTGATTTAATTCATCTTGCATTGCGATAATCCATGAATCATCTTTCATGGCTTCATCAATGCATTTGGGTTCAATTTGGGAGAGAAAGGCGGCATTTGCACAAAAGGTTTTAAGAGAAGATCGTGTTTGAACCCCCTTTGATGTGTCTCCTAGGATTAGCTCCTTAGGGTGAGCATCTACATACTTCCAATCCTTGGGTAAGGATATTTCGGAAGTGGATGCATCCAGGGGGTTTCCTTTAAATTCAAGGAATCAAAATTAACATCTTCATCAAGATCATTTTTCGTGATTTCATAAATCTCATTGAAAACAACATGAATGGATTCTTCAATAATTAGAGTTCTTTTATTAAAGATACGAAAGCTTTAGAAACTGTAGAATAACCAAGAAAGATTCCTTCATCGGATTTAGTATCAAATTTTCCTAAGTTGTCTTTTTCATTCAAGATAAAACACTTGCACCCAAAGACTTTAAAATATGAAACATTGGGTTTTTTATTGTTCCATAACTCATAGGGAGTTTTGGTTAGTAGAGGTCTCACTAGAACTCTATTTAAAATGTAGCATGCAGTATTTACGGCTTCGGCCCAAAAATTTTTGGGTAGGTTGTGTTCATTCAACATGGTTCTTGCCATTTCTTGTAAATTTTGATTTTTTTCTTTCTACAACTCCATTTTGTTGAGGGTTTCTAGGAGTAGAGAAATTATGGTTGTATCCATTGAGTTCACAAAATTCCTGGAAATCATGGTTTTGAAATTCACCACCATGATCACTTCTAATTGATGAAATCATAGAACCTTTCTCATTATGAACGAGTTTGCAAAACTTGGTAAAAGATCTAAGACATTCACTTTTCTGTTTTAAGAAGTAAGTCCATGTGTATCTGCTATAGTCATCCCGATGACTGGCGTATTTGCTACCTCTAGGCTTGATGTGGAGATGGGTCAGAACAAGTCCATATGGATCAATTGTAAGGGCCTAGAGGTGTTTATTTGATTTTTAGATTTGAAGCTACTCTTAATTTGTTTACCTAATTGGCGGGGCATCACATACATTATCTTTGATGAACTTGATATGAGGAATTCCTCTTACAAGTTCTTTGGATGATATTTGAGTGATTAGCTTCATGCTAGCATGACCTAATCTTTGTGCCATATCCAAGCATTCTCATTTAAAGCAGAAAAAACATATTTCATTACATAAATCATTGATGTCAATAGTGTATACATTATTTTGTTTTAATGTAATCATAGATATGTTTTTTTATGTGGTTTTTTCAATGATGCAAGCATTAGATTCAAATCGATAATATATCCTTTATCACACAATTGACTAATGCTCAAGAGGTTATGTTTTAGACCATCAACTAGCAAAACATCTTCAATAGAGAAGTTGGATTTGTTACCTATGGTTCCTTTGCCAATGATTTTACCCTTGTTGTTGTCTCAGAAGGTGACATATCCTTAAATCTATGCTAGTGAGCTTAGAGAATTGGGATGGATCTCCGGTCATATGCCTTGAGCATCCACTATCAAGGTACCATCTCTTGCTCTAGCTTTGAGGGTTTAGTTTTCTACAAGAAAGGATGATGTTTAGGTACCCATTTGCTTTTGGGTTCCTCACAAATAGATCTACATTTTCTATCATGTTGCATAGAATTTGTCATGGTTCCTTTAGGAACCCAAATCAATTTGTTTGGACTAAATTTCCTGAATGGACAATAATGCGTCCTGTGTCCGAACTTGCAACAAAAGTTGTATTTGCTTCGATGTCTAATATGTAAGATGGGGCCTTTTACGAAGGTAGTTAGATTTTGGTGAGGACTCCTCACAAATCCAATCCCACTTCTTTTGGGAACATAACCCTTGTTTGTAAGGATCATGTTTAATGACTTGCTACCAACCTCGAATTTCTTTAAGGTGTCCTCAAGTAGCAAGTTTTCTTTTTGAAAAGTTTCTAGATCATGGCATTTTATGCATGAGTTTAAACTATCACTATGTTCAGCATTTAACTTATCAAACTTGTAAATAAGACTATCATACTCCTTTTTTAGCAATTTGTATTTACCACTAATAGTCTTACACTCATCAAACAATTCATGGAAAGCATTTAATAATTCATCGAATAATAAATCTGCATCTAATGAATTTGTTACCTCGTCTCCGATGGCCATTAAGGCGTAATGAGCAACTTGCTCGGTGTTGGACTCCTCTTCTTCAGATGCGCTCGAGTCATCCCATGTTGCTTGAAGAGCCTTCTTCTTTGATGCTCTCCTTTTGACTTGGGGACAATCACTCTTGTAGTGTCCCGGCTATTTGCATTCATAGCAGATCACTTGGTCCTTCTTGGGTTCAAGTTTAATTTTTGCATCATTCTTAAACTTGTTTCTTTTAAAGAACTTTTTAAACTTTCTTGTTAGAAGTGCCAAGTCATCATCACAGTCCTCATCACTTGAGTTTTCTCTCAAGTGGCATTCAGAAGTTTTGAGTGCCATATCCTTCCTGTTCTTTGGAAGGATGTCTTCTTGCTCTTCATGAGCTTTACAAGTCATTTCGTAGGTCATTAATGATCCGATTAGTTTTTTTTTTTGGTAAGTAAAAGTAAATTGATTATGTGTAAAGTTTCTACAAATAGCTTTATCTATACAAGTCATAGACAAAGCCATGTAACTCATAGAGTGCGAATGCGATAGTTATGACTACACAAGTCATAGTCAATCTATTCGGTTGGGTTGGTTAGCGCAGTACCTATAAGTTAAATTAGTTAGAGAGTAATGCTAATAATTTGAATCATCATTGATACAATTTGTTAGTTCTTAAATCATAATAATTTGATCACCAAAAGCTAAGTAGGTGTAGGTTAAGTAGGTTAGAGCACCATTGTCAAAAATTGAAGAGTTTTTATGGTCAATAACTCCTAATTATAATCAAAATAGAAAATGTCTATCCAGATATATCAAAATTTAGCATCATTCCCAAGATCTTTAGCTAATAGCAAAATTAAAATTGATAAAAATATATTTTTCTCTTTGGGTAAAGTGCTCCGTTTTGAGATCTTGCTCCATACTGGATCTTGAGTCTCTAATAATCTCTTTCAATAGCTGAGCATTGTTTGTGTGTTGACATTTAAAGATTACGTTACATCTCTCCTTCCACATCCACCAAATAAGCGCGATCGAAAAGTAACCTTTGCCGGTTGTGTGAGAGGCCCTTTTCTTGAGAAACATTGCATGAGTTCGCCTAGTTCTTGGTGCAAGTTTGGTTCTTGTAGTCTATTGAGTTCAAATGCTGGAGAATCTCCTTCCATATCCATTTTGTATAATCACAAGCAAAATAAAGGTGGTCAACGGTTTCTTCTTGTTGCATACAAAGGGAGCATCGGTTAACATGATAGATACCTCTTCTTTTCATATTGTCTATTGTAGGTAGTTTATTGAGAAGGGCCTGCCATGTACATAAGGAATGTCTTTGTGATCCCGGTCGATCCCATGTCCAACTGCTTGGGACCCACTTGTTATTTCTTTGCCTAATTTGATTCCATGCAGATGTGGCACTAAATTTGCCATTGTCATGAGGCCAAATAAGTTTATCACGAAGAGTTGTTCGTGATTGGAATAACTATAATAGTCGGCCAAAGTGATAACATTTGGGAGAAATAGGATTAGGGAGACACCGGTACCATTAGCAATGAACTTCAGAAACCTTCCAATCTTTGGGAGCCCAGAGATCTTTTAAGTGATTCGTCACCATATAATTGAAATATACTCTTCCCATTCACCCAAGGATCGTAGCACATATTAGTACTAGTTCGAAGTGATTGCATAGGAAATGTGTTTGATTAGCCAATTCCTTGCCTTTTAAAATTCCTTTCAAGCTGCAGAGTGGTATGTTCTTGTTGAAATTTCCCAGTTGATTCTTTTGAAAGATACCCGTAAAAACCAATGTGACCATAAGGAACATTTGTTTTGCAAAAGATCCCACAATTGCTGCACCGGACATGCTTGATTCCAATCTCTAGTATTTCTCAAGTTTAGCCCCCCTTCATCTTTCGGTTTTGCAAATGCTATCCCAATTTACCATATGCATTGCCTTATCATTTGTGCCATTCAGGAAAAGTTCATTAATAACCGTTCAATATCTTGGAGAAGTTCAACAGGTAGAAGAAATGCATTACACCAATATATAGAGTAGGAGTGCAATATCTGAGAACGGATGAGTTCGAATTAAATCCTGCTTTTGATAGAAACCTATTTTTCCAAGAAGAAATTCTATTCTTTATTTTTTTTGCAAGATAGGTGACGTTATGGATTTTGTGAATGCTGTGGATATGAGTCAGGAGACCCAAATAAGGAACTGACAAGCTTCCCTCACTAACCCCCAAAGTTTGTGCAATAAAGACATTATCCTCAACGTAATGGCTCATATATACTTTACTTTTCGCATGATTAAGCGAAGTCCGAAACCATACCAAAGTCATTCATAATAGTAGCCAAGTTCTTTCTTGAAGTTGGTTCATTTTGGAGAAAGATAAGTAAGTCATCTGCAAATGTTATATGTGATATATAAAAACAGAACCGACAATGGGTACCTTAATGCTGCCATTTAAGACTGCGTGTTCCAACATACAGTTAAGTCCTTCCATTGCAATAGTAAAATGATCTGAGGAGAGTGGATCACCTTGTCGGATGCCATTCGTGCTCCCAAAAAAAACCAATTGGTGAGCCATTAAAGAGTATCGAACTTTGGAGTTTCAGGGCAAGATTGAATCCAATTAACCCATTCTTTGTGGGAAGTTCATATCGAGGAGCATCTTATAGATAAACTTCCTATTAACCTGAATCGAAAGGCTTTCAGTAAAGACTTTAAAACATATTTTTGTCCCTCTTGCTTTTGAATGCAAATCTTTGACCAAGTCATTAGCAAGCAAAATGTTATGATGTATACTTCTCCCTTTGATGAAAAGCAGCTTGGTTTGGGCTAATGATCTTGTGTATTACCTTTTGCATTCTATTTGCCAATACTTTGGAGATGATCTTGTAAATAAAGTTGCATAATGATATGGGTCGATAGTTCTCTAGTGAATCAGCCCTGCATTCTTGAATTAAGGAAATAAAAGTGCAATTCATCTCTCTAAGAATATGACAAGAGAGAAAAAATGTTGTAAGCCTTGATCACATCATTTTCAATAATAGACCAAGCGGTTTGGTAAAATTCATTTGAAAATCCATACGGACTGGGCTTTTGTGCTTTGGTGACTTAAAGACAACACATACAATTTAGATCATCGTAATTGGGGCATTGAGGATTGAAATAGCTTCGAATCAAGTTTTCTAGTCGGCTCCACATGAATGTTATTAGGTTTCCCAGCTTGATTGAGTAAGGAATAAAAATTGCTTTGTGTGCTTTAACCTCATCAACTTCTTAATAAGATTATCATCTTTGTCTCTGCATTTCTTTGTCTGGTTAATAGCCCTTGAGTAGCAATTGAAGCATAGAAAAATTTTGTATTGGAATCCCCTAAGCGTAAGCCAATGTTGTCGAGACTTACGCTTTTGCAAAACTTTTCCTCTGTTTTAAGGCTTGCATGAAGTTATTTTGGCTTCGCCTCTTTGTAGATAATATTTTCATCATTTGGTGAAGTTGCGACTCATGTTTAAAAGACATTAGTTCCTTTCTACAAAGTTGAACTCCGGTGTTAATATTGCCAAAAGGTATTTGTATTCCACTCCTTTAGTCTTTGCTTTTGGGCTTTGAGCTTTTGACATAAGATGGGGGGGGATCCATGCACATTAACATTCAAGCAGATCGATAACATCAAGAAATTGAGGATGAGTACTCCACATGTTAAAAGAATCTAAAGCGGTTTCTTGCCTTTTGGTGTCGCTTTTGCGTGTATATACATTAAAGAATGGTCAGGAAAACAAAGGAGCACCATACTCAAGAAGTGAATGGGTAAACTGTTAACCATTCATGATTAATCAAACACCTATCAAGTCGAGCCATTATTTTTTTTTCTGTTGCAGACACCTTGATTACTCCGGGAGAGCCAATTACCCACAGATTTCATATCAAACAATGCTGCGGTGTCAATGTAATCATTGAACTTTTGAAGGCGGCTTTAGAAAGTTGTCTACCACCTGTTTTTCATTTGTGTACCGAACAATTATTAAAGTCTCCAAGAACAATCTAAGGTACATTGAGACAGCCATTTACAATATTAGTCGTCCAGGACCAAAGAGTATTTCTTTCTTGCATCTTGTTTGAAGCATATATACCAGTGAAATTGAATTGATGCCATTCTTTTTATCCTCTACCTTAAGATGAATGAATTGATCGATGTAAGAAATAAACCAAGTATTAATAGAGTTAGGATGCCATAAGACCCATATTCTACCAAAAGTGTCATTTGAGTCATTGGTAAAGCAGTTCGTGTCCGGCCATATTAAATTCTTTTGAGCTTGAAGCGATTGTTTAATTTTTGTTTCCACTAGAATAACAATATCACATCGCGGCAGACTTGATTATTCTATTGAGCTCCCGACATTTCTCCGGCTTATTAAGTCCATGAACATTCGACATGTTATCTTCATTAGTAAAAGATAGTAAAGGTATTCATCCTATGACTTTGGATGGATTGTACCATCCTTTTTTTTCTTATCTTTCGGTTTTGTATTTTTCCTCCAACACAATATCCTTACCTTTTATGGCTTTATTCCTATATTTATCCACTTCATCTGACTTGCAGATTTTTAAACTTTAAAATACCTTGAATCATGTGGTCTTGATTGGTTTGGGGGTTTGTTGAAGCTCGATAAGATTGTTGCATCACAATATCCTGGATAGTACTTGTTGGAGCGGTCGGCTAGAGAGGATTGTTGGAGCATGAGTTTGTTGAGACAGAATATCCTTGTTGGCAATGTTTGTTGTGGCCTGAGTTTGTTGAGGAATAATATCCTTGCTAGCGAGATTTGCTTGGACTGAGTTCGTTGAGCTAGTGTGGATGGATCCGATGATATTGGAAGAGATGAAGTTCCGACTTATGTTTCTCCTGTCCACTAGTACCATGGGAAACCCTCTGTTGTGGAAGGCTCGACATTATAGATGCAGATAAAGTTTTGGAATTGTCCTTACGTCAGCGGTGCTTTCCAATAGTCGGAATGCTCAATAGTTTTGCCACCATCGGTCTTTGTTGCCATTAGAAGAATCACTTTGTTCTGAGGGCTTGGCGTGGTCGATAGACCTTTGTGGTTGGATTTGGGGGTTTTTTGACAAGCTCCATTTGGATGACCAAAAGATAAACATAGGCCGACATCGTTGTGGCTTCGGGAATATGAGACATGTACCTTCGAAGTGTTCCGTCAAGATCACGATAGAAAACCTCATTAGGAAGATCTTCATCCGGAAGAAACCAGCACACATGCTGCCGTGCAAATGCTAATCTCGTCTGAAACTGCTTTGCTTTTGTCGATGTAGAGTGGCTGTCGAGTCTTTGCATAACTTTGCAATAAAAGCGTCAACTCAAAGATGTAGAGCGGTCCTTGAAAGGATACCCATAATGGAATAGGCTGTAGGCTATCTAACTCCAAATGGACATCGAGGGAGACCAGCGTCATTAGAATCATTGGATGGCCGCGGATAGTCGAGAATCCGCCGAGATTATTTGTAAATCTTCTTGGTATAGCTTGCAAACAAAGAATCCGTTCTCCGGCATATGAAGATCAAATGGCGATATTCCCCATCGAGTTTTGATAAATGAGGATAGTGGGAAATAAGATATTTTGAGACCTACCACATAGCCAACAATGCGCCATAGACCACTTCTCAATAAGCTCTGTTTGAATCAGCGATCAGTATCTGACAATCTTCTTATCGGCTGAACCACGGAGTAAAGAATTCCAAGCTTAGATCTGGACTTCAACCGGAGCCTTGAAGAGGCTAGTCCAAGGCGAGGATCTTTGGAAATGAAAGCAGGCTGCCGCGATCTAGAAAGCTGACACCTTACGATCTTTGCTTGGTGAAGGAGTTTCTCTTTGGAAAGGATATGGTGGAAGAGAAACTTGGGGGTAGTAGATAGGGAGCCTTGCCATCGTTTCAACCCTCTCGCCACCACCGCCAGCCCTAAGGGGCCACCGGCTGCCATGTTTGATCCCTCTGGTGGCCGCCTCACAGAAGCTTGCCATTGGGAAAAGCCACCATTGCAGTATTAGATCGCCCGCTACTGATGCCGTAAGCCCAAAGGGTTTCTGGTTGCTGCTTCAGTATATCGTAAGCCCTTGGGAGAAGCGGGCCTTCTGGAGATCTGGTGAAAGCGGGCCTTCTGGAGATCTGGTCGCGCTTCTGATTCGTCGTAAGCCCTAGATCTGGTGGCCCGCTCTTGTACCATGCCCAAGATCTATCGGCTGCTTCTGATGTCGTCGCCCGCCCTTCTGATACTCGATCACCCTCTGATTGTCATTAAGCCCTTCGCTTTCGTGGGAGAAAGCCCAACGCTGCAGGAGTTAGATCGCCTTTGGGAGATATGGTTTCGCTTCTGATGCCGTAAGCCCTAGATCTGGGCTTGCGGCTTCTGATGGCGTCGCCCTTGGGAGAATCGATCCGCTTCTGATTAAGCCCCCTAAGCCCGTGGGGAGAAAGCCAGCGATGGGAGTCAGATCGTCCTAGGGAGATCTAGTTTCGCGGTTTCGCGTCTAAATAATGACCCGATTAGTTCTTCAAGAGGGAAGTTGCATGAGATCTTTTGCCTCTTGAATAGCGGTGACTTTAGGATCCCAACTTTTAGGAAGGGATCTTAGTATCTTATTCTGAGTTCAAAATCCGAAAAAACTTTTTCGAGTCCTTTTTAGGCCGTTGGTGACATCCGTGAAGCGGGTAAACATAATCGCCAATGGTTTCACTTTTCGGTTTCATTCGGAAAAGTTCAAAGAATGCAACAACAGATTGATTTTTTGACTCTTTCACTCTACTTGTGCCCTCATGGGTCACTTCAAGTGTGTGCCAAATATCAAATGCAGTTTATAAGTTGAAACACGATTAAACTTGTTTTATCAAGTCGCCAAAATAAGGCATTCATAGCCTTTGCATTAAGAAGCGAAAGCCTTCTTTTTCCAATTCATTCCAATCGATCATTGGAAGAAGACTTTGAAAATCCGTTTTCAACAAGGTTCCACAGCTCAAAATCCATAGAAATAAGAAAGATCCTCATTGGGTCTTCTAGTAGGTGTAGTCCATCCCACTGAACATGGGTGGACGTGTAATAGAATGCCCCTCTTGGTTTCCGGTATGCCATCTCTCTTGGGTTTTAATCCGTTAGAGAGTTAACCTTGCTCGATACCAATTGTTAGGATCGAGAGCACTAAGAGGGGTGAATTGGTGCAGTGCAGGAAATCTTTCAGCGATTTAAAAAGAAAGCTGCGTTAGATCCGATAAAAAGCGATTTGATGTAAAAAGCGATTCACAGTTTGTATCTAAAGTGTAGTTTACGCGGTTTTTCGTCTAAATGCAGATTGCGTCTAAAGCGCAGTTTGCATTTAAAGCGCGGTTTTGCGTCTAAGTGCAGATTGCGTCTAAAAGCGCAGTTTCGCGTCTAAACACAGTTTCGTCTAAACACAGTTTGCGTCTGGCGCGCAGTTTGCATCTAAACACAGTTTCGTCTGGCGCAGTTTGCGTCTAAGCGTAGTTTTCGTCTAAGTGCAGTTTTACATCTAAGCGCAGTTTTCGTCTAAACGCAGTTTTACGTCTAAATGCAGTTTTTCGTCAAAGCGTAATTTTCGTCTAAGCGAAGTTTTGCACTTTGAAAAACGTTTTATGAATATGCAGAAAGCAATTTGCAGTTATAAATGGAATCAAAGCGTAAGTGTGAACTGCAGTGTAAAGATCGTGCGGCGATTCACGTCTGCGAATGCAGATTGGAAAGATCAGAACTTAGGGACTCGTTAAGTAAAAGCGCGAGGGCAGTAGCTATGTAGGAGGTTTGCAGTAATGATAAAGTGCTCAAAGTAAAAGCAAACCAGAGATTTAGAGTGGTTGGGTCAGTCTTGACCTACTCCACTTTTGGCTTCCTCCTCCGGCGAGGTCACCCGGCGTCAACTAGCTGCCTTCCTTCAATGGGCGAAGGACAACTGCCCTTTACAGTTTCACTCCTTTTGATGGGCTCAGGAGACAACCCTTACAGAACCTTTCTCTCCTCACTTTTACAATTCAGAAACTTAAAAGAACAGAAGGAGGAGACTTAAAGGCTTTACAACAATTTTGAGCTCAAGAATCACGGAGAAGATCAAGATTTGGTGTAGGTCTCTTGCTCTATATGTGCTGAATGGGTGGGGTATTTATAGGCCCCAACCCAGTTCTAATTTGGACTCAAAGCGATCAAATCCGAATTAGGGATCAGTGATTACACCTCATTTGGAGAGGTTGCACCGCTTTGGCGAGCTTCAGGCTGAGCCCAGGCGGTTGCACCTCTCTGTCGAGGCGGTTGCACCGCTGTGCCGCTTTCGAGCCGAGGCCCAGGCGGTGCCACCTCTGGCGGTTGCACCTCTGCCCGAGCTTCAGGCCGAGCTCAGGCGATTACACCACCCGCCTAAGCTGGAAGATTGCACGCTTTGGTGAGCTTCGAAACTTGAGCTCTGGCGGTGCTACCTCTGACAGAGGAGGTTGCACCGCCGGTCTCGCTTCGGGCTGAGCCTGGGCTTTTGCACCTCTTGGCTGGGGCGATTGCACCGCCTTGATCTGTTGGGAGAACATAGCGGTGCCACCTCTGGCCTAGGTAGTTGCACCTCTGGTGCAATGGGGTCGAATGGTTAGCTCCATTCGGCCCAATTTCAATTTTTCGGGGGCCCAATTGCCCCAAGATTAAACTAATGGGATCCTCCCATTTTCCAACTTAATCAATGTGCTAACTTCTGATTAAATCTAAGACAATTTCTGCAGCTTTGCTCCGATCGTCAATCGCTTCTTCGGCGAGTTTCGGCGAACTTCCGTCGATCATCCGATGAACCCTCGGTGATTCTTCTGCGGACTTCCGGCAAACTCCTGGACTTTCTGACGATCCACTTGGCGAGTTCGGCGAGCTTAAACAACAAGCTTCTGGACTTCTCGGATCTGTTCTCGCGAGAACCTCCGGCGACCGTCGAACTTCCGTCGAACTCTCGAACTCCCAGCGTGATCATGATCTTGACTCGGCGCGCTCCTGCTGCTTGTCTATCTTTCATAAATAGTTAATCCACCACTTATCTCAACACATAGATTAGACAACAAATGACAATTAACTTCATCATCAAAATCTGAGATTCAACAGCATTCGTATAGCAGGGACGGTGCTGCCTCTCGCTTCGCTCGCTATCCGTTGCTCGTCGTTCGCTAGCTCAGCCAAAAATGGCAAGTTTTGTCGCGTTTTTGGTCCGTTTTCGCCATATTTTGGACCATTCTTGCGTGCCGCGGTGAACAACGTGAGCAGAGCAAAAAGTCAGCCATCTTAGCACCCTAGACCCCCTCGGGTGGCATAGGGCTGGATGGTGCATTCGTATAGCAGGGACGGTGCTGCCTCTCGCTTCGCTCGCTGTCCGTTGCTCGCCGCTCGCTAGCTCAGCCAAAAATGGCCAGTTTTGTCCCGTTTTTGGTCCGTTTTGGCCAGATTTTGGACCATTCTTTTCTTGCCGCGCGGTGAATGGCGTGGGCGAACAAAAGCGTCACCATCTCAGCCCTGGACCCCGGGTGTATAGGGCTGGATGGTGCATTAGGTACAACAGGGATGGTGCTGCCCTCTCGCTTTCGTTGTCCGCCGCTTCGCCGCTTCGCCTTTCTTCGCTCAGCCAAAAATGGGCAGTTTTTGCCTTTTATAGGCTGTTTTGGCCAGTTTTGGGCCCTTCTTTTGTGTCGCCGAGCGACATGGCCGAACAAAAGCGTCGACCATCTCGGCACCCTGGACCCCCCGTGTGGCATAGGGCTGGATGGTGCATTAAAATATAGTATGGGGCGGTGCTGCCTCTCGTTTAAGCTCGTTGTCCGCCCGCTTTCGCCTTCATTTCGCTAAAGGCAAAAATGGCCCGTTTTGTCCCTTTTTGTGTTATTTTGGCCAGTTTTTTTTGGGCCGTGCTTGATGCCTTGCAAACGGCGTGGCCGAACAAAACATCAACCATCTCAGCACCACAGAACCCCGGTGTACAGGGCGGGGATGGGGTATTACCGTATAGCAGGGGCGGTGATGCTTATCGCCATTCGCTGTCCGTCTCTCGCTGCTTTCGCTTCGTTCAACAAAAAATGGCCAGTTTTGGCCGTTTTTTTGGTCGTTTTAACCCGCGTTTTGGGCAGTTCATGCGTGCAGCGGCGGAAACGGCGTGGCGGTCAAAAATCGACCATCTTAGCACCCTGGTACTCCCGGGTGGCTGAGGGCTGGATGGGAACATTCGTATAGCAGGACGGTGTTTCCTATCGCGCTCGCTTCGTTGTCCCGCCTTCCTTCGACCAAAATGGCCAGTTTTGGCCCCTTTTTTGGGCTGTTTTGGCCAGATTTTGGGCCGTTCTTGCGTGTTGCAGCGACAAGCGACCTGTCCGGAACAAAACATCAGCCATCTCAGCATCCTAGAACCCCGGTGTACAGGGCTGGATGGGGGGAATTAAATAGCGGGGACGGTGCTGCCTCTCGCTTCCTCGCTGTCCGCCGCTTTCGCCGCTTCGCTCACTCATCCAAAAATGGCCAGTTTTGGCCCGTGTTTAGGCGTTTTGGTAAGTTTTGGAGCAGTTCATGCGTGCGCCGAGACGGCGTGGAGGAACAAAGCGTCAACCATGTCAGCACCCTGGAACCCCCCTGGGTGGCACAGGGCTGGATGGGGCGTCATTATAGCAGGGATGTGCTTCCTATCACTTCTCTCGTTGTCGGCCGTCGCATTTCGCTCACCCGCTTGCTGCGCTCAGCCAAAAAAATGGCCAGTTTTGGCCCGTTTTGGTTATTTTGGCCATTTTTTGCGTCGTTCTTGCGTCTGGCCCGAACGGCGTGGCCGAGCAAATGTCGATACCATCTCAGCGCCACGGAACTCCTAGGGTTGTGCAGGGGGCTGGATGGGGCATTCATTATAGCAGAATGCGGTGCTACCTCGCTTAAACTTAGCTGTCCGCCGGTCGTTCGCTCAACCAAAATTGGCCTGCTTTGGCCCTTTTTTGGCTATTGTTTTATAGTTTTTGGGCGTTCTTGTGTGCCATGGAAACGGCGTGGCGAGCAAAGCGTCAACCATCTCGACATCCTGGAACCCCGGGTTCACAGGGCTGGATGGTGCATGAATGATAGCAGGGACGGTGCTGCTTCCAAGCTAATTGTCGATCCTTTCGCCTTCGCTCGCTCAGAAAAAATGGCCAGTTTTGGCTAGTTTTGAGCTGTTTTGGACTGTTTTGGGCGTTCTTGTGTGCCGTGGCGAACAGCGTTAAGCGTGAAAAATGTTTGCCATCTCAGCGCCGGAACCCCTGGGGTGGCACAAACTGGATGGGGCACCGTGATAGTAGGGCGGTGATTGCCTCTGGCGTGCTCGCTGTCCCGCTCCCGGCGCTCATGCCAAAATGGCCAATTTGGCGTTTTGGGCCCGTTCGGCCAGTTTTTGGGCAGTTCTTGCGTGCAGCGGCGAACGACGGCGAGGGGGAAAAACGTCAGCCATCTGCCGCCTCGAGACCCCCGAAAGTGGCACAGGGCTGGATGGTGCATTCGTATTGCAGGGGCGGTGCTCCCTATCACTTGGCTCGCATCCGTGTTCGTCATTCGCTTCGCTCCCTCGATCAAAATGGCCAGTTTTAGCATGTTTTTTGGTTGTTTGGCTATTTTTTCGCAGTTCTTGCGTGCTGCGGCTGGCGAATCGATGTGGCCGGAGCACAACGTCAACCATCTTAGCACCCTGGAACCCCGGGTGGTACAAGGTTTGATGGGGCGACCAGATAGCATGGACGTTGCTGCCTCGCCACGCTATCCTCCTCACCACTCGCCATCCACCATGGATGCATCCGTAATTTTATGGTACTCAAATGACGCTTCCACGCCAGCAGATCCAACCATTTGGCCCTTCTTCCCATCTAGGGAAGTCCACTCATGCGCTAATAGTTGGGGCCGGTTATAGAGCCTCCCCCTCTTTTGAAGTCATCATCTCGATATGATGTCATTGGTTAGAGTTTCTCCTTGGATGTGATTTCTTTGGTGGTGGACAGCCCAAACCTAATTCGGTATGGAGAGTCCGAATTGATCCTCCATTCTGTGCCTCAAAGACTTCAAATTTAGCATTGATTGCCTCCTCAAATGCCATAGTGTCTGGGACTCCAAATCTGTAATGTTAAGATCTCTTTGTTGACGGGTTAAAGGCATGTATAGGTTTGATAGAAATCAGTGAAAGTTTGCTGCAGAATTGTAAGAAAACTTATAAGAGCAGAATTATCGTCAAGAAACATGGAGTTCTACCTAAATCTCCACAAAAAATTTAGGATTTGAGGTGGGAATTGACGCAAATATCTCAGTTTATATGAGCAAGGGATGTCCAATTTAATCAAGAAAATTTCGGCAGTAACAGCAAAAAATTGGTAAGTTGCTGATAGCAGAATTCTTCAAAAAAAATTTCAGCAATTTACTGTATGAAAATTTGCAGCAATATAGGAACGAAATTTTTTTTTTTTTGATTTTGAATAGGATAACTAAAATTGCAGCAGCAGTAAGGTAGAAACCAGAACCTGTTGTAATTCAATGGGAGATCAAAGGATGATCTCTGGCTGTGCAGGAGATGACGTGGAATTTAAGGACATCTTTTTGCTAAATTGGGGAATTGGCTTTGGGGAATTGGGGAGGGTTGATGGATTGTGGAAGGGCAGCGAGATGCCAAGAACATTGCTCGATACTGTAAGTTAGAACCCTTGGCATTTCAAACTTGGGGTTGATTTTAGGGGAACGGGCCTCCTTGGAACTCTATAGGGGTTCCTCCCTCCAAGTTGCTGCTCAAAGGCTGCAAAAAAGATTCATCTATTGCTTACAGAAAAAAGAGAAGGAATACATAGCTATTTATAGGGGCTT